>DWNE01004347.1:0-15325 GCA_018249875.1 Cecropterus toxeus
AAGTAGCAAACGAGCAAGCAGCCCACCTGATGGTAAGTGGTTACTGCCGCCCATGGATATTTGTAAGCAACTTCATACAGAACAGGGGTTCTATACGAAGTCTATAACAGATGCGTTGCTACTCCCGAGGACTGAGATGGTCGCCTCATACAAAAGTGAGCCGGCAACAACACCCTACTACCGAAATGCAAGAAACAGTTCTTGCAATAGGTGAAATCACGCTTGAAATAGGTGTGGCTGTGGTACTTCCCCGGTCGAACTAGATTGGTTCTACCACCTGGAAATACTATTTTGATAACTCTACACATAAAGTTGTGTGGAGCCACCAAACCACACAAGGCCAGCGTGGACTGTGGCCTAAAAGTGTCTCATACTAAGAAGGATGGCAATTTTTTTGTTCTTTCCTGGAGGAAACCTGGGGGTATCTTCAAAATGTACCCTACACCGTGGAAGCGACACCGGGTTATGTGGGGTTTTTACCGCACTAACCCTCTCCCCTAGCCCCCGCACAACACATGTGTACACCCTTCGTACAACAAAAGTCATATAAAATGCTAACAATATAAATAATACGAAACGTGAATTTTTTGTCATAAAATGTAAATGACAAACGCTAATGGACTGCGCGTCACGGAATAATGATAGACGAGTCCGTCGTATCGTACTACCGTTATTAGATTAGAGTCGATCTCTCTTACGAAAACTAGCAACATGCGGTGTGCTTATTACTGACTTTGGAGATCGTTCCAATATTTTTTAGATCTCGGTTATACGCTAATAAAGTATTAGCGAGTCAGGTGTTTGGTATCTCACAGAATATTAGTCTACATACGAGTTAACTACCTACTACCGCGCAAACACGGGCCGTACTTGACCAAATATTGCTTTGAACTAGCAGGTAACATTGTTATAAATATTAAAACAAACAATTCTGCATAAAACGTTTTTTTTGTTCATAATTATATATTTATAATAATTCAACGCTTTATATGAGTTTTCGTCAAGTCAATAGTCAAAATAGTCAGCTAAAAGGATTATAATACACTAGCCGTGCCACGCAGTTTCACCCGCGTTTATTAGAAAGGAATCTTTTAAATACAAACAAACATAGCGTAATATTATATAGCCTAAAGCCTTCCACAATAAATTTACTAATCAAAACAAAAATATTTTTTCAATTCGAACCAGTAGTTCCCGAGATTAAACCGTTCAACCAAACAAACTCGACTGCTTTATAATATTAGTATAGATATTTTTAGAATGGGTTATTTAGTAGTTTTCATTTGATATATCGTCGTGATAATAAAAAAAATCGTCCCTCTTTAAAAATATATGTATCTTATGTGACTCTCCAGAATGAGACGATTGTAATAATATGTCACAGGCCACAATACTTCAAGACGTTTGGACGCGTGTCAGAGGATATGCGCTCGAAAAACGTTTTACTCCCTCTGACGCAGTCGAGTAAAAATATGATTTATTATCTATTACACGTACATTTGATGTCTGTAACCGTATATGAAGCCTTAGACAGATTTAGCTCAACGTTGGGTTGAAAGCTACTGAACGCTGTCGATCGTAATATGGATGCCAGCTTGTGGCAAGTTGTCATAAGTGATTATGAAAATTTGCCACAAGCTGTCAAATTTGCCACTTTAAACTTTTTAAGATTTATGTATGAGCTATCAAAAGAAAGATAAAATTACAGACAGTTGCCACTTACTATCAGATGGACCGCATACGCTTGTCTGTTACTTCAATATTACAAAAATAAAATTGACGCGACTTTTAAAAATAAGATGTGGATTTTATTATCAATTTTTAAAAGGCTCAATTAGCCTGTCAATTTATTCATAGAGCTTTTACCCCGAGCCCTAAAGTTACTCCGAGTAACTCTTTTTATCCGTAGTTTTGCTCAGCTGTATTTTTGGTTCCGTGTTCAATAGATTACCTACGTTAAAGAAAATTATTTTAAGGGTGGTAGAAATTATATGATAGATATATACTGGGTAGGTATGCATATAGATACCACCTTATTTCCATCGTATGTTATCGAGTTCAGATTCAACACAGATGATCGTTGCAACTTTAATCGATACAAAATAATGTATCCTTCATATTAAATGCGCTTTTATACTTAAACTTGTATCAGTGAATCGCATTTTGATAGAAAAGACACCGGTGTAGAAAATAGCAATCTTCATGAAATCAATGATAGCCGGTCCAAACATATGCCGCTAAGTGCCTGTATAATATAACATCTTTAGCCTTATAAACCGGAAAGTTTGTGCACACGTATGTGTGTCTGTAAGTTGAGGTATCACGTAAAAACTATTAATTAGATTTGAATGTAATTTGGCACACAGTTTATGTGTTTATTCCCTGGATAAGCACATAAGATACGTTTTACCGCGATACAAAACCAAAGCGGGCACAGCCACGTGAAAAACTTGAATACACATAAATTTATAACAAGCCTTAAAGAAAACAAGAAAATATTTACCGACTAAACATTTTTAATCAGCATAAAAACTGCTTAGCCAAAAATTTTAAGAGCCGGGTAATCTTAAAATGTAAATAATTCTTCGGCGTCTACTTAACTGTAAAACGCTTCTAAATCTCGTTCTAATCTAAACGCCAGTAAATATACTTTAGGTATGAAAAACCCTGTGAAAACTATGAATACGGGGAGGAGTATGTATTGTCCTCCTCGTATTGAGTTGTTATTGTTGAGGGACGTCTTACCCTTCAAGTCTCTCATATACTCTACGCTACGTCGGCTCTCGATATAGGGCCGGTGGGGCAAGGATATTCGGGCCTCGAGGGGTACCCATCTTTACCCGGGCAACACATAATAATGTTATTAAAAATACAGTAATACAATGTACAAATGTATTTAGGTATGACCATAGTCCATCTTCTCTACGCTCTTACCTTTAACCTGCGAGTCGGTCCACAAACTCCTCGATCGTCTCAATCTTAAACGAGAAGTTCCTCATGACCAACTAACTCAAATGATTAAGGAAATATATGCCGTGTGGTGTCGCTCTTGAACACACTCTCTCTCTTTACTTGGAGGTCGTGGGAGGCGACTAAGAGAATAAGTTCAGGAGATGAGAGGAAGCGTTTGTGTCAGTGTAGCATCATTTACCCACTGCGATCACCAACACGAAGACCACGCAATTTGACTGGTAAAAACCCATTAGGCAAGGGCCATGTCCAGTGGGACATCTCAAAGTTTTGACAGATGAAAAGGGTTACACCAAAGAGCTTCTTGCTAATAATTAAAGGACAAGACGGAAAAGTTGACAATGGTATTAAATTCCTCAATTTTCATACAAAAGACGCATACTTTGAGGGTCGTTGAGACATTTACTGTACGTTAGATACTACATTATAATTAATCAAGGCATCAACGTTAATGTATGGATAAATTCAAAAACACCCACTTTAATCAAATGAAGTTTATTTTTGGACTCTAAAATAATAACGACGGATCATTAGTAACATGTATTGAAAGGTTGAATCTGATAATGATTTTTAGAAAATATCTACAATTTCTTTGGTAGAGCAGTTACAACACTTTTTACTTCCAAGTAAGCTTCAACCGCCCTCATTCCACTGAAACAGAAAATTGAAAAGTGACTTATGATATAGTAAAATTCAGCAATATACAAAATGTAGTCGAAGTAGAATACACAATTTAATGGAACTAGGAATCTGAAAGGCGGCAGAATATTCTATAAACATATATTGTTTTCTGCAATTTATTACTGCTTTTTCATGTATTTGTTTTTATTTTACCACCATGAATTACCACCACGAGCAATTCAATTATATGAAAATTAATATGTACTCCATTGAAACACACTATAAAGTGTCTTCGGAACAGTGAGTTTTGCTAAAATAACTAAATAAAAGTGTTGTACAGATAAATACTTTACAAAAAGCTATTCCCTATTCTGTAAACACAAGTTACGGGCATCTTTACACTAATGTTCCTCTAACGTACGAGATCGATGGACATAGGCGCAGCGTAGACGCTGCGTATACGTCGCGTGGTTGCGGCATCTGCAGTTATCGACTTGATATTATTCTAAGCAAAATTGATGTCGACAAGAAAATATTATTATTGGTTGCTAATGAAAGTTTATAAAAAGAAAATTAAAACTAAATGAAAAAATAAGAATACAGATCTACACTATAAGCAAAATATACTCCACATATTTACTATATATTTTTTTCACTTTTCAATGACAAAACATATTTTGTGATAGACTACTGAAAATAATATTTTGTAAATTCTGCTATAAAAAGCTATTATATTTAGCGAATTCGAGTGGCGGTGCTTGAATACAACTATACATATATCACGCTGAGCGTACGTCCATCGAACGTCAGTGCTGAAAAAACGTGAGTGTTAAGTGGCCCTTAAGTTATTGAAGTGCCTTTTAATAAGCTGACCTTAACTGACCGAGAGTTAAAGATTTAGTATTGCATTCATAATGATCGTGAAAGGTACTTACGATTCCCGACCGAGACCAGAATCTTTGAAGCCACCAAACGGCATTTGCGGAGACATACTAAAATATGTATTTATCCTGGAAACATAAATGAATATAAATAAGCCTTTTAAGCTCGATATATGTAGCTTTATTTTTCGAATTCTTATTTTAGAAACGTCATATTTATATTTTTCATAAAGTTGAAACAGACACACAAATCACGAATGTACAAACTATCATGCACTTTTGAGTTTTAGAATATATGCGTATTTACTTAAAATTGTAAGTATTATATAATTGAAACTAAATATTGATTATGAGAAACTTTAACATACCAAACGACGCCAGCCTCCGCATGTTTGCTAAACTGCAGAGCGGTTTCAATGTTTGTCGTGAATATGCCTGCAGCTAGTCCATAGTTGATATCGTTGGCACGATCAATCACTTCTTCTAGAGTGTCAAATTTAAGTATACTCTGGACGGGACCGAAGATCTGTTGACGATAAAAGTCATTAGCTTGAATAATCAATAGACTAAGATAGCTGTATCTTGCGATAGGGCGTTCAGTTTGAAATAAAATATCTACGGCCCGACCATTATCTCGGTCTATTTCCAAATTCTGTCTAGTCATCGTTAATCATTCTTATTACAATTAGATAAATGATCAGTGATAGCCTAATGGTTGAAACTTAGTTTCTTAATCGAGGGTCCGCTCTTATTCTAGAAGAAGACCCGTGCCCAGCAGTATGACGATAAGGTTGGCGAGAGAGAGATTAGATCAAATGTCAGTAATATTTCGGAAAACAACTGGATAGAGCATTAGCGTAGCAATACCTATCAATTTGACATATCTATTTTTAACCAAGAAGGTAAAACTGTCCAAATAACACGTTTATGAAAATATTCATATTTTGTGAACTTTCGGAATGTTTTGTACTTTAGAAAAAATGTTATGACATATTTTACTTTATTGGAAATACTTTGGTATATTATTTTTTAAAGCAATTTATAATTTTAGTTCTTTTTAACATATTGTTTTTCATTTACGACAAAACTCAAACTCGTCCTCATTTACGACAAATGTCAAGTCGTAATCAATCCCTAACCAAAGTATGAACTATTTACTAATACACGACGAATAGATAACCTCTCTTCCTTTGGGAAGTCGGTTAAAAAGATACCTCTTCTTTAGCGATGGTCATGTCATCTTTGACATCGGCGAAGACTGTGGGCTCAACATAGAACCCTTGGTTACCAATCCGCTTTCCGCCCGTCAGTAACGTCGCACCCTCTTGTTTACCCTTTTGGATATATCCAAGAACTTTTTGCATCATCGTCTCGTCGACCTAAAAGAAACTCCAGTTGTATTTCAAATAATATTTTATGTCTTACTTTGCTATACTTTTTTACGTGAAAATAAGTTTTTTAACTTGACCCGATTTTATTCATGGCTTTAAAATTACTCGTGTCAATATTTATTCACACAATAAGTAATAAGAAAAAATATGTTGATTTTAAGCACGATTAAGCATTATGTTTGAAATTTTGCTGCTTATTTATTTACTTATTATGAATATACAATACAAGTTTATTATGGACAAGTTGATAATTAGTTGTAGATATACTATACTACTATACTTAATAATACCTGAGGCCCCTGCTCAGTTTTTGGATCTTTCGGGTCACCGACGACCCTCGTCTTAGCGAATTCCACCGCTCTTTTCACGAACTCATCATATATATCCGCCTGCACGAATAGTCTTGACGCGGCGATGCAAATTTGGCCTTGATGCGTAAAAACGCCGTGAGCTGCGACCGGTACCGCTATATCCACTGAAATTGTAAAGAAAGGGTCCCTCATATGTTAACTTGTATTAGTCTGAACGTGCAATTGTTTTATTCGATTCACAAGCCGAGCAAATTGTTTGGCCTACACACGTTGGGAGTAACGCACTATCTCAAACGCTCCGCGTTAGAGACATGTAATATATATTTAAAAAAAATGTTTAACAAAGTGAACTTCTCAAAAGACATTACCAAAGAGTGAGATTAAATTCGACGAAAAACGAAAACAATAAAATGAGGCTCAGAATAAAATGATAATATTTATCCATAAATGTTTCACTTGTTAAGTATCTATAATATTCTTATTCAAAAATGCATCTCTATTCTTCAGGTGGGCCTCCAATTGTATTTGGACTAGAAATGTGGATTGCATGCTTTGTTGCTATTTCTATCTAATTGAATTTTACAGAGAGACATCGCGTTATTTATTTCTATTTAATAGCACTTACAATTAGCATCATTCATGATAACGAGCGGGCTCTTTCCACCGAGTTCGAGTGTCACTCGTTTTAAGTTGTTTACTCCAGCAGCTTGTTGAATTAATTTTCCAACCTGAAATTAAGTGTTTGAATGAGCTGAGTAATATTCAATGCTATCATCGACTCCCTTTATAATTAATCCCTATAAGGCATTACTGGTATGTGTTCTTCATTGTCCGTAAGTGGATTGGGCAGGGATATCAAAGTATTGTCTTCCATTTTCAAGTACAGGTCTCCTGATATGTACTTAAATAAAACTAAATAGACTTGTCGGGAAAATTTGAATCATAGTACCTTGTCAATTCGTGATGCCCTTTTTCAACTTAATATAGGGAATACTTATTATTCCCGCAGAGAAGCCAAAAACAAAGTGCAAATAATGCACACTTAAATTAATTTAAAGTAACTAAAGATAAATTTATAATTATATCAATCTTAAATAGATGTACAGAATGATAAATATACGCTACGACAAGGCCAGAGCAAGTTTTAAAGTACTTTGCGATAGGGAAACCTATCCCGTGCCTTCGTGTGAACGTTGAGTCGTCAGGACGGTATCAACGGAGACACGCGATTATGCCACCCGCGCCGCTTATGAACGAAACCATAGCATCTTTTAATTTAACCAATTCCTTAACCAGCAGCCTACACGCAACACAATTCGTTTCAATTTAATAAAAAAAAACGGTATTGATAAAATCCGACTGCAAATAGAAACCGCCGTCGCGTGGTCTATCCAATTGTGGATACATTGAAAGCCAATATTCTCTTTTTGTGTGTATGAATCTCTGGATGGACTATCTCAAAATCCAATACGATTTGTTCAATGCGCACGAAGCGAGAATGTTGGCGCTCACATTTTATTTATACATATATACCGCCTTTATGATATTTATTGACCTGGAAATATAACCTTGATGTTTATGTATATTACACGTAAACGTGAGTAAAAGTACAATATTGTATATTGGAAGGCGCTCAATGGTGTAGCCTTTCATAATGGAGATCGAAGATTCAATTAGGCTTCTTCGGATTTTAGCAGTAATATTCATGTGACTACATAATATATGTAGTATAAAACCAAATTCGCTTCCCGTTGTCTATGTGTCCATATGTATGCTTAGATCTATAAACTAATTTAATAGATAAAGTAATTCGATGAAAGGTTAAAGGAAAGAAAAAATGCTAACTAACGTAATTATAATAATTTACGTGTGGATTCTTGCTCGTCACTCTGTCATATAAAAATATTTTCCCCGCACTTTCCAAACTTCTTTTTGATAGGTTTAAAACAAAGTGCTTCTAATAATATTAGGCGTCTTAACTTAATATCATTATAATTAAGGGCTGAAAGATAACGATGTTTTAGGTGCGGTTAATTTACGTTAACGTATTAATTCTTTAAAAGAAGCAAGCGAGCGGCTTTTCACGAAACCGACAAACAGCTTAGGCTTAAGCTTTTTGTTACAATGCGAATAATTTTACGTTTAATCCTCAGTAACAATACAGACAAAACGTACTTTTGTGAAAAATGTTTAGAGACGGTTTTTTTGGACAACAAATATTGTTTCATTCCAATTCTATCTATGCGTAGACATAATAAAACAAAAGGATTGGTAGACTTTATTCACTGTTGAGTCCATTATGGGGGACTCTTATGCGTGTACGTTTCCTTACGATGCTTTCTTTCTAGTCAAAAAATAATTAATATCTTCTACATATAGGCTTAAAATTAGAACAATTTCCTTGGGATTCGAACATTAAATTATTCAGAATGAGAGTCCAGTACTCGTAGCATGATATAGATGTTTTTTCTGATACTCTAGCTTACTGTATATGAAATCGTTACACAACAAAGAGACGAGGAGTTTTTCTTTCTATTATCTTATTATCGTAGCAAAGGTCTTTATACGAGACTGTCACGGAGAGAGTTCTAGGTTCCATTCCTGATTAGGACTTGTAAATGTAAATGTAAAGTAAGCGTATTTATATGTCTGTAGTTATAATACCTACGACAAACTGTTGGCGTTATGAGTGTAGAAAGGATATTTTACCTCAACGGACCCAGTGAAGGATATCTTTGCTACATCCGGATGATGCGTTAAGGTAGAACCGGCTCCCGGACCGAAGCCAGGCACGACGTTGACTACCCCAGGGGGTATACCTGCTTCCGCCAATAATGCAGCTAAGGCCAGCGCGGTTAGAGGAGTCTGTTCTGCTGGCTTCACAACCGCTGTACAACCTGACAAAAATGAGACCTCGATTGAGACCTCGACTTTTTGCACCGTAAGACTATATCTGCGCTACGGACGCTATATGAAGTAAATATTTTTCACATCATGATTCATGTAGTTACTAAATAAAACTAGTTTGTTATTTCTTTTTTTACTAAAATTACCGGATCCAAGTCATAAAAATAAGCTTTAGTATATTAAACTCTCAATATCCATAATGTTTGTACAATGATAAATTCTGCTACTTAATTGTTATCTACCTAAATCTTAGATAAGTACCCATGTGGTTACATTTTGTTCTCTTACGTCATAATTCATGAATTGCGTAACTAAATATAAAGCAATGATCTATGTTGCTTGCTAACAGCTGGGCTACGAAACTATCACAAGGGGCTGATAGCGACAGCTTTGAGGGAGTTTTGGCAGCCATATAATTTGGTACCACCGCCACACCTATTTCTAGCGTGAAGCAGTTTTTGCGTTTCGGTGAAAGGGTGTCGTTCAAGGCTTTTCCATATGAGGCAAAAGTTTGTGATTCTCTACGAAGTTGTTTACGAAGATGCCCATAGGCGGTAGTAACCACTTACCATCAGGTGGACTGCATGCTCATTTGTTACTTTCATCTTATAAAAAAGGCAAACACATAACTATATAGTTATGATAATAAATAAGTGAGAAAAGGAAAAATAGGCAAATAATTTATTGGAACTAATAGGGTAATTAGAACTATAGGGTAATAATTGGAAAGAACTTTAGGTAAGAACATTGACTAAGTATGAAATTTACCTGCGGCCAAAGCAGTAACGACTTTGTTAACAAACATCAGGATGGGGACGTTCCACGGTAGGATGAGACCACACACTCCTACAGGATGTTTCAATGTGTAGGAGAACACATCACCTCCTGTAACCAATAATAGTTATTATTTACATAACCTTAGTTATCGCTATTCTTATCATCATCATCATGGTTTTCACCAGAACGCGTCAGAAAAAGGGTAAATGTTTTCCCAGCGAATAAATGTATGTTTGTATGAATGTATGTCTCTTTCTATGGCACACGCTCATGCCCAAATGCCTTTATAGATTGTGACTAGGTTTTTTCGTAATCTGTTTCTAATAAATTCGTAGTAAATGCCAGGACGAACAGATAGACATACACTCGAGTGAACATATGAATGTTCTGTTTTATTGGTTTGACGCACGGAATCCTAACAAATCACTTCTAACAGCAAGCTTAAAGTAAAATAAAATTGGGAAGAAATTGTATTTCCCACACATATATTAAGAAATTCAATTTCGCGTTTAAGTAATTTATATCATCGTAAATGTAGATAGGATCTACTATAATGCGCGTTTCTATTATTATGCTAATAAGTTACGACATTTTAAATCATTTTTCCGACACCAACGAAATCTATAAGCTTGATTTATTTTCTTTTAAGGGTATCTTCGGCTATACATAATGAATAGACAATCATTTATGATCGTCTGATATGACATTATTTGATCGTGGTATAAGTAGGTGGACGACCCGCGTGGCGGAGCGTTCACCACACCGATTTAACACGCAGTGGGTTCCGGGATCGATCCCCGGCCAGACAGACAACTGAATAATCGAATTTAGATTTCTGTTCTAGGTCTGGATTTGTGTTCGTCTTTGTGTGTGTCTATGGCACCCACAACACAGGAGGAAATCCTAGTGTGGGCCTATTGTGTAGACTATGAATGTAAAAAGCGTTTATTTATTTATAGCGTTTATTCATCATATCATATCATTTCATAGTAATATTATAAAAACAAATGTTTGTAAGAATATTTGTATGTTTGTATCTTTCTTTCACGTAAAAATGACAATTCCGATCCGATGACGATCGAAATTCGATTCCGATTCCAATGGCTGAAATACAGCAGACATATAGTTTATGACCTGAATTACAAAACACAAGCATTAAACTTTTTATCGTAAGTGGAATTTGTGAGTGATAATTATTTTACAATAAATCAATCAGCCCTCACAAACAAGGAAGTGTCGGTTAAGCGAAATGAAATCGTATCAATGTTTACGTACGTTTTGCGATACCCGCGAAATAATTTCCAACTTTGCAAATATTAATATTTGTTTAACATGTAATTTCCACGGGTTTTAACGTAAACTATTATAATTACCTAAAACTTTTATAATTGATAATTATTTTCCTTTGCACGTGTTTATAAAACAAGTTTCGAAACTGCAACCTCCTTAAACTTTTGTAATTCATATAAAACTATCTTAAATATAATTAACATTTCTGACAAATCTCATTTTATTTTCGAATCAACAGTTGCTAGCCTTTATCGCTTTTTCCTGTCGCGATGGTTTGTGCCCGCGTGGAATTCTTATCTACATGCGTGACTTTCGTTTCTTATCGTCCCATCAATAGTTTTCTTTTCATGCAATCCACATACACTACGGAAACGGATAGACAGGAGCGGGTTAATATATGTTTACGCAGGCGGGCATAAGCCGCGTGGCAAAAAAAAGCCGAAAGAAGATTAATATGTTAACTCATTTCGATATATAGGTATTACATTGTTTTGAATCTGCAGAATATTATACAGGGTGGAGGGGTGGACCGCCCTGGGCGGCACATTTTGAGGGGCGGCAAAAAAGATTTGGAAACCTTGTTATTCTCGTCGTCAAGTTAGATATTGTTGTTTTTTTAGACTAAAATTTGTGAATGGGTGGGTGTTGAGTTTAACTTCCGCCCCGGGCGACGTAATCCCACGCTACGCCACTGAGTTATAGATGGTGAGGTTGGAACCCGAAATAAGTTGTAAGTCCAAGACGATCTCTCAAGTAATTAAAACATCTAAGGTCTAAGTCGAAATCCGTCTTTTGCCTTACCACATAGGTATAGCAAACCAAAAATAGTAAACATTTCATTTTCATTAAAACTAGAATTTCATGCGTTTATCACGTTGATGAGAGAAAATTGTATGGGATCAATTACTCCTAATATTACCTAATTACGAGTAGCTCTTCAGATTGAGATTTTTCTTTACGTCTACTTCATTTCCAGACTAGTTAGTAATTCTATTTAGTCATCTTTATGTAGTTCTATTCCGCGATGGTTTCCGGATATAAGTGAAGATGTGCTAAATTCGTACTCGAAAATTTGGTATTTGCACTGTGAATACCAATTTTTTGAAGGTTAATTACATTTTACAGAGGTCTAAAGTTATCAGAAACAAACATAGCTTATACTCGTAGTAACATGTCAAAAGAATGAACTCCTACTAAGGAGTTAAGGCTTTATTATAATGAAAGCGTTCATAAATTCTAGTCAGTTTTGTTATTTTATTTTGTTCTATTTATGTAGTCTGTATATTCGTTACTTTAATACCTGTGTCATTTTATATAGTGATAAATTAATCTTTGGTTCAAAATATTTGGAAATCGCAGTGTAATGGTTAAATTTTGTCCCGAATAAATTTAGCGTGTTAAATTTTGTTGCGAGTTTCTGCTCATTTGTGTATGATCATAATTATGTGTTCATTATATGACTGGCTGAATAAAATTAGTTCCCTTAATATTGGGATCGTAATCGAGACCAGTATCAATATGACTATTATATCTAATTTCTAATTAAAATTTCATGGAAATTACTTTACAATAATTATACTCAATATCATACGCAATCATCCTTAATGTAGAAATGATTTGTGAAATGATTTTGTTATTTATGATTTGATCATATTATCGCGGAATTAACACATTTTAATATGTTACCCGATTTTTTTTACCCCTTTGAATTTTCTTTTTGCCGATTATTACACATAAAATAAATCATTAGACATCTTTCCGAGATATTAACAGTACATATGGTACTGTACATGGTCAAATATCGAACCAAAACAGATCTTTCAATATAATATGCTAAAAACAACGCGTGCGTCTAGTAATTACTTCCATTCCCTCTTTTTTTATAAATTATTAATATCTTAATATCTGATAGCGCTGTACAAACTCATACAGTAGAAAAGTCTAGTTTTTTCTACTACGCCCAATTAGCACGATTTGGTCAAGTTTCTATCAAGAGACTATCTATATTTTTGGCGACCTGAGCATGAAATAAAGGCAAATTACCTGTAGGCATGGTGTCTCCCTGTATCTTATCGGCCAAACTTGCCAAGTAGCGGATGTTGTCAGACACCCTGTGTATCAATGAACTGCCCAGACTGATCACGATGCCATTGTTGTAGGTCTCCAACGCGGAGAGGTAATCCGCGTCGCGCTCCACCAGGTCTGCGAACTTGGTGAGGAGTTTCCCCCGCTGCGACGCGTCCATCAAACGCCATTCCGAGTTCCGGTGGAACGCACGTTTCGCCGCACTCACCGCCAAGTTAATATCAGCCTGCAAGGCAAATGTAAACATAGTATTCTTATTTATTTCTAGTTTATTATTAAGACTGAAACAGCTAACGAACATGCAGTTCATCTGATAAATGGTAACTGCCGTCCATGGACATCCGTAAACAACTTCATATAGAACAGGGGTTGCATGTAAATCCACCAAATCCACGGGAGGTTAATTTTTTTATTTTGTATCGATTTGCTACCTTATATACATCAATTTTTTGTGGATGTCAGCACTGATATAAATCCTTCAAATCCACGGGAGGGTTATTTTTTATTTGGTATTGATTTGCTACCTTATAAATCACATTTTTTTTGGAAATATATCGGGGATGTCTCAGTAGTCAAACTACAAAGGGCCTTAACACTTATCGAGTAAGTACCACAACTTAATACAGTTCCACACACCTCATCTCCTTCGGCAACCTTGGCTATGACTGATCCATCATGAGGGTCATACGTGTCAAAAGTCTTCCCGTTTTTCGCGTCCACCCATTTGTTGTCGATAAAGATCTGGAACATTACACAATATTAAGGTACAATGCAATGTGTATTAATATTTCTGTAAAACTTTTATAAATAATGGGAAAATAGCCAAAAACATACAGTAAACAAAATACAATCCAGTTTTCTATAATGTTGAAGTAGCAAATGAGAACGCAGTCCATCTGATAGTACGTTGCCATTGCCACCCATAAACGTCTGTTTTTAATCTCAAATAACATTATCTTAACTGATGTTGGCCACAGATTGCCCTCAGTATTGGTCCTTACCACACCTTTCAGACTTGAACATAACAGCGGTTAATAATGTTGGTGCGAATACTTTTCACACGATGACTTATTAGTTATTATGCTCAACCTCATCACTACCGATTTCTTCAGTAATAACATAATCTCAACACAAAAATATAGCTTTCGTCGAAAAATCTGAACATCGAAAAATAATCACTTAATTTCAATTTAGACAACTAAATTAGTATTGATGTAGGATTATCGTAATAAATTACAAGTTAAAAATTGTCTTCTAAATTTGTGAAGGCAAGAACGAGTTATCACTACCTACATTCACTTAAATTTAAAACACTTAAATCAGTATTTTTAAACACAATTTCACTGCTGAAAATTTACCTTAGTATATTTTATTTCAGGCACCATTTTGCAGAATGATCAAAGAAATAAAATTCAAAGATATGCTAAAGACTGTAAGAGCATGTAGTTTTTATCAGATGCTTCGATATCGCCTAATGCTAATCATTTAACGATAAGTAATAAACAAGTATCACGATTTTATTACACGCAAAAATGTTATCGTGTGTGCGTAGGTACGATTTATTTACGATAAGTGATTTTGTAAACAGCTTATACAGAATTTAGTAATTAATTGAAGTTATTAATTATAAAAAATATGAAGTCCAGCGTTTCCCAAATGGTGGTCACGACCAAGTATCGTGCCACAAAAATTAAATAACAGGTAGCAGCATTGTCTTTTAGTAGATACCTATTCGTTTAGCGTTAAAGTATAATCGTAAAATAAAATGAACAATAGACATGTTGTTTTTGAAAAACGTTAAAAAATTTGCATTATTTTTTTGATTCTTAAATTTTTTCCACTATTATAATTATGTAACTCACGAAAAAAGAAAAGGTGCTACATAATTCACAGAGATATACTAAAAACTACGAAAAAGTTTGTTTTTATCGAAGATTCTCGAAAGTAATCCGTTAAGCTACTGAAACTGTTAGTATTCTTATTTCGGTAATCAATTTGTATTGGTTTTATATTTCTTTTCGAATTATTAGTTTTTTAAACACATGAATTCATTGCTGTAATATTTTATCGTTAATAAGATTCAAAATATGAT
>DWNE01004348.1:0-15322 GCA_018249875.1 Cecropterus toxeus
TTTAAATGGTTTTTTGTTATCAGTATCATGTATATATTTATATGCATTTGGTAAAAAATGTTATTTTGATATTACAAGCAGACACTTCAATTTTATTTATATGTATAGATCATGTATAGTATTTAAGCCACAAAATTTCGATGCAAGCTGTAGCTAAGTTTGTGAATATTTCGCTCAACGTTGACATTTGCAGCGCGTAGCGATTGTTTCGTGGCGGAGCGCTAAAGCTTAGGCAGGTTTCTTTCAGTGCAGCGCGATTGACTAAAATACTCGTAATAATTACTTACAGAAAAAAATATCTTTCAAAGTATAACTTACTTAAAGTAAAGTACAATTATAGAAAAAAAAGCGCAAGTAAAATATAGGGTCTCTTATCAAAGAAAGCCGTTTGCTAGCGAGCCGAACTAAACGACGTAAAAATATGGAATAAAAATAATATAAAAGAAAAACTTCAACTAAAGCTTTTGTAGGAACGCCTTCGACACGAAAAAAGTGGCACTTCGGTGTTTTTTTTAATTATACGAAGCACATTTTAACCGAGAATGGCCTGAAGTTTCAAAAGTTCACAAAGGGTGTTTATTGACTAGGCTTTTATTCTTTACATCTAAGCTTTTACGCGCCGGGTTTACAAAAGTTAGTCACTTTAAAAATGAGCAACTTTGTATGTAAAACTAACTTTCGCGCGTGGCTCCTATCGCGTAAGTTTTAGTTAACAGGACAAAAAATATGTGTTGTAAATTGTGTGACAAATTTAATCGGAATCCATACTAACAGAACAAACCTTACAAGGCACTGATTTTTTTAGCGGTTTTAGGTTTATCCACTGAATCTTTATGAGCACACACTTACAATTTTAACAGTGCATGTATAATTAAATGCAATAAAAAATAGCCGTCACGGGACGCCTGGCAGATGTGAAACATCGCGTTCGTACAGATAATATACATAAAAGACAAGATTGCGACAGGAACTAAATATATACCATAATGAAAATAACGCCATCTACGAACATTATAAAACATACAGAACATTATAAATAAATAAATAAATAAATTATCCCGCACTAACTCGAACTACTCGTAACACCGCAACCCGCGTCATTTTGTTCGATACTATAGTACCGAAAATTTATAACAGATGGCGCTTAAATACATAAAAGTAAGCATCGCCATGTCAAAAATCAAGTTTATCTGCGCCTCTAGTTTATCTTTTACACCATAATATGGAACCTTGGTAATACAGGGTGTAGGTAAATGACAGCGTACCGAAAACTTAAATGGTAGATTTGTGACACTAAATAAACAAAAAATAACTCATCAATTTTCCTCGGAAATTATTGGTTCCCGAGTTGGTCATTTTTGAGCGCGCAATGTATTGTGAACAACGCGCGAGGTCATTGACCGAACGTCGAACAGCTGATAGCGAATTCATTACATTATTTTAACCTATTGCTGGTTTTCGTGAAAAACAATAATATGAGTGTTTTTTTTATTATATTCATGTTGAATTGTGCACTAGTATTGAAATACTACCAAAATCTGTAACAAAAATGCATAAAAATTGGAAAAACCGAGAAAAAAACGATGAAAAATTCCAACACCATAAGCACCAGAATCGTGACAGGATCCATATTTCGGTACGCTGTCATTTACACCCTGTATATTATAATTAGACATTTAAAATTGACTTGCATGTGGGTAATATTTTAATATTCTTACAATTACACAATTTCGCATATTTATTTGACGCAATGGATGTAATTGTAAGTAATAATAATATTGTTTTTATCGTAAAAGTACTTCCATTTAAAGTTTAGAATGAACCAGGAAACAATAAGCATTCGAAGCTTAATATTGAGTGTCTCATATTGACTTTGGGCCAAGTTCAACGCTCGCTATGTGTTTAACACCGTATCGTGGTGGTAATTTCCTGTCACGACTTAAATGCCTTGTCGATTTTGCAAGACTGTTTTATCTTTGATGTACTTTGAAGTCGTGGTAAGCTATCATACAGAACCGTTTAATAATAATAATATTTATTTATTCAAGTAGCAAGACTCACATTAACATTTGCTTTTTACACAAAAAAATTCCCATGAATATTAATGCAGTGATTAATATAGTGATAATCAAATCGCTTATTGATCATGGTCAGGATACTCTTGAAGTTCTCTTGTACGTAGTGCATAAGAGACGTGGTGCATCTTATAAGGTCATAGAACCAGTGTAGTTCGACCGGGAAGATACTACATCTATTTCTAACGTGAAGCAGCTCTGTTTCAGTGGAAGGGTGTTGTTGCCGGCTCACTTATTTTTGAGGCGACCATCTTGGTCATCGGGAGTGACAGTGCATCTGTTATCGACTTCACATAGAACCCCTGTTACCATTTACCATCAGATGGACGTTAAGATTTGCTACGCTCGTTTGCTGCTTCAATATGATAACAATAATCGGAGAACTGCATTTGTCGCGTATTGTAGTGTAAAAACAACTGTCGCTTGTTTCAGCACACATCCCTGATGCACTACAATACTTCGGTAGTCCATCAGGAAGCTAAAACTATTATTACATTGCTTTTGAATTTTGGTTTTCTTTTATATTTCCAAGAAAGAAAACGGTTAGCGGTAGAAAGTAAGAAACATATGTATTCGAGACGTTCCAACTCACCTCAGGGGAGCAATGAGTCTATGGCCAATCTCAGGTCATGCAATATATCTGAAAATGATTAAAGATGTCCATAGGGGGTACCATATTTCTAAGATAGAAAAAAAACAGCAGTTGTAACAGCATTTAAGGAAATAAAATATGGTAAAACTTTTTGTTTATCTAAAGGCAGTGGTCATTTATATCTGTTATGTAAAGGATTCCGAGTTCGATTTTATCAGTAACATATCTAAATAGTAAATTTAGATTTCTATTTGGGTCTGGGTGTTTGCATAATTGTTTTTCGCCTCTATAACACCAAGGACCCCGAATAAAATATGATACATCTTTTTTGTCAAGCGGCACCGAACTAGTTTACTAGAATAAACGAAAAAAACTAAAATACGACAAAATTGAGAAGCACTATTCTTAAACCACACTAGTGACTTAAGAACCCTCAGAAAGTTCCATCGTTAGTCCTTCGTCAACTCTAAACAGCTCTTGTCTGAAATTATGTCATCATCACATAAGATCGATCGCTCATTTCATGTCTTACCCACTTTTCTTGCCACTCCAGCGCTGTTCAAACTGTACGATCTTAGCAAGAATCTATTGGCCGATCGCCAAGTACCGAGTGTTACGTGCTACTGAATATAGACTTGGCGAAGCGTGATGTACCAAGTCTTTAAAAAGAATTTAGGTGTTTGGAACGTTAAAAAGAGAGAGTGTTGGTTAATGGGAAAAAGGAAAACGATCTCGTTTTCGACGTAAGAGGTACTTAGGCTTATGTCAAGGTTGTGTTCTTGATAAAATGCTAACTCTGACAGACTTGCTCATAAACTTTCCAAATGAGTACTTAGTGTAACATAAATAAACTAACAGTAACGAAATGAAACATGAACATTTTTTTCTAAATAGGGACAACATGTATTGCATATGTTAATGTTTTTTTTTAATGTAATTGATGTCAATGGAATATGAACAATTGAAAATCTATCAAGCAGCCAACTTTTGCATTGATTGGTTATTCTTGTGTTAACGGCCTAAGAATGAGCCAAACATTTCTTAACTATATATTTTGTTTAATTTAATCATTAAATAATTAATTAGACACTAACATTAAATATCATTTAGAATCCTAGTTAAAAAAATCAATGAAGCTAGTAGGACTGCGATATAAATACTTAATCCATATGTTACTTGTGATATTTTTAATACAGTCAGAATTACTTCTTAAAGTAAATCATATCTCCTCTACATTGGTTTTAAGCTCTGTATAATAATTTGTATGAAAAAAAGACAAAAATCAATGTTCTAACCATCCAAAATGGCGTATACGTTGACCTCTTCATAGTTTGACTTTGTAATCATTCCAAAACCTATTTCTATCTTATTAGAACAATGTTAAGCCCTACTATGACCTGGTTGCAAGGGTGTGGTAAGAGTAAGTGGTGGATATACACTTATTTTGACGACCCGCGTGGCCGAGCGGTTGCCATACCGATCTAATGTGCAATGGGTACCGGGTTCGATCCCCGGCCAGACAGGCATCTGAATGATGAGTTGAGATTTCTGTTCTGGGTCTGGGTAATTATGTATTAGTCTTTGTGTGTCCATGGCACCCACGACACAGGAGAAAATCCTAGTGTGGGGCTATGAGTGTAGAAAGCCACCTTCGTGTTCAGGGGTAGCAATGGATCTGTGGCCAACCATCTGTAAAGTAATCTTATCTTGGGTTGATTACAAATCTCTGGTATGCGAGAATAGTGACGGAACTCAAAATTATTGATTTTAGAGAATGGTGTTTTTAAAATTATTTATAAATATTTGAGTGCACATTGAGGGGTTGACTTTAATGATGAAAGGAAATTTATCGTAGAATTAAAACAATAATATCAAAGATTTATTATCGTATGGCATATTTAGTTCAATTTGACCGAATTTTGAGTTCCGTCACTATTTTCGCATACCAGCGATTAGTGTCCGCAGATTGCAGTAGCCTCGGTAATTCTAAACTATAACAAAACAATAACATTGCATTCTGGCTACGAGTGTATCAAAATATTGTATCGTAAAGACCGATTCAGGCCTGTACATAGTAAGTGCACTTTCCCAATAGGTCGTTGCAACCCAACGATTTGTAACGCTACCATTCCAATTCTGTTACGGGTATAGAATAGATTCAAAGTTTTACTTTTATATCTATGGTTGTGGCTGTTAATGCTAACTGTTTTTAAAGTTGGTGCAGTTCATTTGATGTTTCTCAGCGTATATTGGTCTCATATACAGCAACATTTGTACAAATCATTATTATAATTGCAACTACTAAATTGATATAACATTTCTGAAATTTGATATATTAAATTTTCTGTCGTGAACATGTTCTTCAGCAGTTTTTATCTGTAAAGGCTTTAAAGTGTCTATACTATTGTTTATAAAACAGAGAACTCTTTACCGGTAAAAAAAATATGGTATTTTTTTTCAAAAGACCTTAATACTCAATTTATTTTATATTTATACTTATGGCAACAATAAAGTGACTAGGCTGAAATTTAATCTATTTGTAGGACTAATTTAAATATATTACGTAATAACCATTGAGCCTTTTTCAATGTTTGGGTACAGAAATGACTATTAACACCATTTTACATGCATTGTTATCCTTAAGCTAAATCAAATAAATCAATATAAAGCCAAAGTAACCGAATACAAAAACAATACCTTTAAAATACGTACGATTTCTGTGCCACAAAAAGTAAAAAAATAATTTAAATATAAGATGGTTTAGTACATACATACTCCATATTCCGGAAGTTGGCACTCAACTTATTTCACTTCATAACCACGGTGAAATTCTGTCCTACGAATACCTATGTGAGCACCAAACGAACGCGAGTATCTATGTATATATCTGATGTACTCGTATCTGCTTGGTTACATCTCGTAAGTACCCGACTCCAGGGCTTTGTAAGGTCGTTTCGTGTGTACATATCAGAACACGTTACGACATAAAGTGTTAATACAAACTGTTACGTATCCTCAAAATAATACCGGTGACGTTCTCCACGACTTCACCCTCTACTACACACAAACAAACATAGCGTAATGTTATATAACCAAAAGACGTCCTTAATAAATGGGCTTTTCAAAACAGAAATAATCATTCAATTCGAACCAGTACTTCTTGCGATTAGCGCGATCAACCAAAAACTCTTATAATATTGGTATAATATATGTATATTACAAGTTTACGTTTTAGGTTGCGTCCATACATTACATGTGTTGGTTTTTGTTTCGCCCATTGATAGCAATGTGCGTTCATTGTATGGGCATAAACGTAAACAGTAATCATCACAGTTAGGTTTCAGTTACAGTTCGGAATACTCATAAGTATTCGTCTTAACAGCTGTCAAATCTTACAAAAAATATTTATGTAACACAATATTTTTGCATTTGGAAAGGTTTAATTGCGACTCACTTACATGTGAAGCGCACATAGTTCTTGGGTACAGCAACGCTTCTGTGATTAAGTGAAACCCTTGTTCTACTTGAAGTTGCTTTTACATGTGTGTGGGCAGTAGTGACTGCTCACCATTAAGTGATTACGTGCTCGCTTCTTACGTCAATCGTATATACAAAATAAGGAAAAAACTAAAATTCCAAATATTTTAAGACAAGCTTTTTAATCAAATACGTGGTACCGTGGCATAATAAAAATAAAATACCTAGTGGTAACAGTGCCATCATAAAAAACAGCATACTTATTTATAATACAAACAAAAAGGACAAATAAAGTAATAAAATCCCACCCCACAGAGTTTTAGTCGGGTCTTCTCAGTAAGCGATTTATAAGTACAGGCCTACACGAAACAAACATACTTCATTTCAAAGTTTCAGAGTATTATAAAGCTAGTTTGAAATAATCTAATTCAACTTTATCAATGCCCGAATTTTGTACCAACTTGAACCTCGCTCAACATGACCAATATATTAGGTATCGCAACTCGCTTACAAATCACAAACTCGATTTGCGCCGAGACATCAAAATCGAACGCAGCTTAGGTCGGTGAGCCCTTATAAATAAACATGAGTGGACTTGACTTCACGTATTTGGGAGCGATAAAATATGATAAGTAAATTTATTCGCGTAAATTGTCCATCGGCGGAGTCGTCATAAAGAGACGAAAAAGTCGAGTGCGCAGTTCGGGTTGGATGGGCTCCAAATCTGGAGTCCGAGCTGTTTCAGCAATTGGTTATGCCGCGACTCTGATATACTTATAATCTATACGATCGCGATGACAGCAACTTCGGTGTTTTAGTATCGTGTTATTGTCTTAGCGTTTTCTTTTATTATTTTTACTAAAATAACGTTTTTCGTGGTAAGACGTTAGAACTTAGTTCGACCGGGGAGTTCACACGTATTTTTAGCGTGTAGCAGTTCTTGCGTTTCGATAGAATGTGTGGTTTCTGGCTTATTTATGTGTGTAATATATGATCGACTGTAGGTAGAACCCCTAATTTACATGGAGATAGGCATGGGAGGCAGTAACCATCTACCATCGGGTAGGCTGCAAGCTTGTTTGCTATAGAAATCTTTTAATAAAATGCCTATTTTCTGTGTGTCACATCTTACACCCTAACACAGATTCCGAGAGCCAACATCTATATTAATCCTTCCGGTAGCTCTGAACAAAAGCCCACTACGAAATGTTCTGAATTGCAAACCAGTACCTACTGTTTATAAAAGAAGGCATTGTTGACAAAAAAAAAAAACTAGACCCAGAGCAGAATCTAAATTCATCATTTATATGTCTGTCTGGCCGGGTATCGAATCCATACACGGAGTATC
Organism: Cecropterus toxeus; assembly: GCA_018249875.1. Taxonomy (NCBI): domain Eukaryota; kingdom Metazoa; phylum Arthropoda; class Insecta; order Lepidoptera; family Hesperiidae; genus Cecropterus; species Cecropterus toxeus. Next base: position 7,493 of record DWNE01004348.1, read on the forward strand.
GGACCGGTATGGTGACTGCTCCGTCACCTGGGTCGTCTTAAATTATAACAATAATGTAAAGACTGAATGCGCCGTTAATAAATAACAATTAACTAGTAAGTTTCAAAAAATACTTATAACAAAAAAGAACATAAATTAAAGATAATAATAATGATTATCCTTGGATGACGTCCCTTAGGAAATTAAGCTTCGTCATAATTAAAACAAAAACAGCTTCAAAGCCATTCCTAATTTATATCCTTGAAACTAATTATCTTTTTTCGTAAATAACAAGGTCTTGTTTCTCGGTTTTGTTCATGGGTGAGACAATTTAGCAAAACTCATGGGATTTCCAAAATATCTAAAATCATGATAATTTATTCTAGTATTACCATTTTTTTTATAAATATGAAATAGCAAACGAGCAAGCAGCCCACCTAATGGTAAGTGGTTACTGCCACCCATGGACATTTGTAAGCAACTTCATACAGAATAGGGGTTCTATCTGAAGTCGACCACAGATGTGTTGCTACGCCCGAGGACTGAGATGGTTGCCTCATATTAAAGTGAGCCGACAACTATACCTTTCCACCGAAACGCAAGAACTGCTTTACGCTAAAAATAGGTCGGTGGTACTTCACCGGTCGAACTAAATTGGTTCTACCACCTGGCTAGCAATTAATATTATCTCATTTTGATAATATATGACTACGTATAAATAATCAATTCCTTTTACTAGAAAAAATTCACATGGGTGGCAGAAGGGTCCTACCGTCCAGTAAACATACAGTTTACTGGACGGTAGGACACTGCTTATTTGCTACTTCACGCAATAAAAATGATATATAAGAGTTATGTTAGGTAAGCTACTAAAGTCTCACCTAAACTGCCTAATAAAAGTTTTATATTTTCCATATTAAACCTTTCAGGCATTAAGTTAATTATTGTAATTAAAAAGTCGATTGTTTAAATGGGAAGAAAGAAGTATGTATTACTGAAAAAAATATATTATAATAGAATTTATAATATGCCTCATGCAGTTACGAATGACGCTATCGTAGATTTTTCTTTTATGTATTTTTGTACATGCCTGCAAACAAACATACACGTAATCATACGAACATTACAGTATGTATTTGTGGCGACCTCCCGCTACTCAACGAGAGATGACGTCATCGTACTCCGAAACGCGCTATCGGAGTTTTCTCAACATCGCGCATATATACAAGTTCCGAGCATAGACTATCGGAGCACGGCCGCTCCCCAGGCATGATCACCTAGCCTGGCGGGAGATCTCCCTTTGCCAAATATGTAATACTCGAAAAACATTACCCTCCTTTCAACACAGTCAGTTTAGGACATCACCTTAACACTATTCTAAAGTAGACACGAGTAAAACGGCGGTAGAAAATTATTTGAAACAATTTCAAACGCGTACATTTTGTAAAAACTTACCTACAACAACTCGATCGCCGATCTGGAACAAAAAAACTAAAGTTAGTGGTACGTATAGACTGACGGACATTTCCATTTCGTTGGCTCTTTTATTTTTAAAGTTTCGCTTTTCCATTTAGGGATCCCAGTTTCCCAGGCTATGAATAGCGTACAGATGAAATGCGGAAATAGAGTATAATTTTGTGATGCTGTCCAAGAATAAATAATTGATGAATGATTATGAAGAAGGAACTTTAGGGTAGGAGAACGAAGAAAATGACAACGTGTCATTCGACTTCAGATTAGGCGTCCAGCGTTAAGTTCCTCATTATGATGCAGACTTAAATGTTAACATATTTATAGACGGCGATGTAATCGTAGTATAAGGTAGAACTCTTTGTGGTTCGATACCGGAATCACCATTGCAACACCTATCTGTACCTAATAACAAAAGCGTTAAGCGTATCTGACGGAGGGAGACATACTTATCCGAGGCGTTCCAACTTAGTCCTCAAGGATATGAATACACCTGCGACCAATATCAAGTAAGACGTAGATCTTTTATGCACGCTTCATTGTTACTTCCATATTATATCTTATTTAAAATCGTATTTTAATGTAATTCATAACCATTTTATAGGGATAACTATAATTATGTTAGCTATAACAACTTGTAAATATTGTTACATTTTTATTTTATGAAATTTAAGTGGCAAATGACCTTTCGATCACACACACACTTCACATAATAGTGAAGCGATTACTACCGACCGTCAGTCATTGAATATAAAAAATGTAGTTCACATACGTGTGTGCGAAGTCGTTATTAAGTCAGACAAACATTTATTTTTATTTCTGATAACCAAGTATAATTTATAGAGGAAGTCTATCTTCCTTACTCTACCACACTATTTAACTCAGAACAGAATTTTGACATAATTTTTATAAGATACTGAAATTATATAAATATATTCTGGCCTTTAACATCATACGTTAAGGGCAGGAATTTGTGAAGTCTATAATATGATAATTACTTGTACATGTAAATATTACATTATAATCCGAAAATAACATTATATTACTTTCATTTGCATTCCAAAACGTTATAACAAAGTTCGAACATAAAGACCTACATATTATATATTATACATTCTTACTTGTAAAATATCTACAACATTACACATTAACTACATTCTTACTTGTAAATATCTACTTGGGTAATAACAGTAAATTCTAACCTCTGGCAGTATTTTTCGCAACCAGACGCTTCGGACTTATAACACCCCTTTGAATGGAGGGTTAAAAAATATTACGGGAGTGCTCTTAAATTTTTCATTCATTCCTAATCCGCAATAATATTTTTGAAGTCGAATTCGGCCACAACTGGAAATCTAAAAGAGCCCGCAGGATACTCAAACAGTACTGAAAAAATATTGTGGAATATGGATTTAGATTGGTCTAGATGTGCTGGAGTGTACTTAAGACTTTACTAAGGTAATGTAAAGTAGGTGGTGTCAATAGGTAGTGTTGTTATTTAATCCCTCGGAATACTCTCCAGCCTATTGAGGTTCTCTGCTGTACATATTGTCGTCAAACCAATATTGTCCCACTGCTGGGCACGAGTCTTCTCTCAGATTTGAAAGAGTTTCAGGACATAGCCCACAACCCTGGCCAAGTGCGAAATGGAAGACTTTACACACCTTTGAGAATTTTTTTTTCAAAGAACTCTCAGGTGTACATGTTTTCCTTCGCCGTAAAGCTGTGATAATTAATTTGTAATACGTACATAATTTTTGAAAATTAATAGTGCGTGGCTGAGATTCGAACCTTGGACCCTCGGTTGAGAGGCCGAGTTTCAACCACATATACCTTCTACATATTCCATATATACCTCTGTACATATACCTTCTCTAAATGGTACCACTCTAAGCAGTCTTGTGCCTTCCGAATCCAGTGGTTACCCGCTTTCGTTTTCAGGTAATAGGTCAACCAGGCCAAATACATAAATGGTTAAAATAGTAAATTTAAACAGAATATTGAACATCGAAGGAAGTGATATTTCCAGAGTTCCAACTCAGTTTTAGATACCGATCTGAGCTCACTACTTTTATCTGAGGTAGATCAAAGTTATTAGGGGCAGCGGCCTTACCATCAAGTGAAACGCATGATCGTTTGTTATCTCTATATTATAAAAAGCTAGTTAATTTTGCAAACACTATCATTAAGAGCAGTGATAGCCTAATGGTTGAAACTCGGCGTCTCACTCGAGGATACGGGGTTCGAATCCCAGGCACGCACCACTGATTTTTCTAAAATTATTTGCGTATTAGAATTTAATTATGACTTCTTTACGGCGAAGGAAAACATCGTGAGGAAACCTACACATCTGAGAGTTCTAAAAAAAAAAGAGTTCTCAAAGGTGTGTGAAGTCTACCAATTCGCACTTGGCCAGCGCGGTGAACTATGGCCCAAAAACTCTCTCACTCGGAGAGAAGACCCGAGCCCAGCAGTGGGACAGTAATGGGTTGACGAGATCATTCATTGTCAAGTAACTTTATGTTTCGCACCTTTTTAATAACTTACAACATAGTGTAGACTTAGAGTTATCCCCTTTAAGCTACAACTATAACATTTAACAAATTACAGTTACTAAAAACTATTACAGTTACAGTTATATAAAAATGTATATTAAAAAAAAAACATGCAAATAATATACAAATATTAAATGTTGTCACATCCATGACACTTATATCCCGGTCCCTTTACTCCGTATTACCTTAAAACCTTATAATAAAGATGATGTTTTATGATACTCGCTGGATTTGGCCCCCGGGGTATCAATTGACGGAGTCAGTACTTTATGTTAGTGGCTTATTTTATGAGAGTTTGGAAAACATTGCATCTAATGTGACTTAAATATGAAGAATATTTTTGATTTGTGTTTTTTACTCTTCTGCGTTAGGAGGGTCATATACTTGGAGCGTATATTTGTATGTTCATATTTTCGGCGCACGCTATAAATTAAACAGCTTACCGAATTGTTAAACGTGACATATCATCATGGGGTTCTTAAAACAGGTGTGAAAAGAGCTCCCCTTTAAAGCCGGCGATGCATTGGGGACTCCGCTGGTGTTGCAAATGTCCATAGGCGACGGTGACTACTCTCCAGCAGGTAGCCCGTATGCCGTATCGTTAGGTTTAAGTATAAAAAATCAACTCGGTTGTTAGAGTGACGTAAGCAATATATTTTTTAAACACAGCATCTTCAGAAAAAACGCGGGAGAAGAGATAATTTTTAATATTATCATAGCATATGGGTATTAAATGAAAGCTAGTGAATATACCATTATAATTAAATATATATGTCAGAGATAGTTTAAAAATTATTTTGTAGAAATGTGAATATATCGTGTTGAGGACAGATCCTACTGTATTTGTGCCCGCATTTACCCTTTAATGACGTTTTTTTCTTTTATAAATATTAAATAGCAAACGAGCAAGCAGCCCACTTCATGGTAAGTGGTCACTGCCGCCCTTGGACATTTGTAAGCAACTTCATAAACGAACGGGGGTTCTATATGAAGTCGACCACAGATTCGTTGCTACTCCCAAGGACTGAGATGGTCGCCTCATATAAAAGTGAGCCGGCTCACGTCTACAAAACCCAAAAAAATTACTAATGATGTCGATGATAATAGTCGTCTTTCTCCATCACACTTTAAAACTTTTGAGATATATATTTTGATGCAAAGTCCAAAAAGCTCTTAATTAAAAAAATAAATATAAACACTAATACTGGCTGCTTAATTTCAAGACTGAAAAATTTTAAAGTATTCTCGTATTTATCGGCATTGTTGATGTGTAGTTCACTATTATTCACATTGCTATTGCTCTTTTTCATTTAGGCAAATGAGAAATAGCCCAAAACTGTAACCTTCATATCTCTTGTAGCTCAATTTCTTATCGACCAATGTGTTTGACCTTTCGTTTATAGAGTATCGATGACATAGAGCCCGGAGCAGTACAGAAACCGGTCTGAAACGCAATGAATTTCGGGTTATTCTTTTATTTTCAATTTTTTTCCCGGCCAGACAGATATCAATGATGAATTTTGATTTATTTTCTGGGTCTCGGTGTTTGTAAGTTTGTCTTTATGAGTATACATTATACCCATGTCGTAGTAGAATATCCTAGTATGGGGCTTTAAGTGTAGAAGTCGTTAACTAGTAACATAGTTAAACGAAAAAACCCAACTGCTTAAAACGAAATTTTGTACAGAATGATATATATTTAATTTAACGTATATATGAGTATTTGTCAAAATAGCCAAGTAAAAGTATTACAACATATATTTTTAGATTGTCGTAATAGTAAAAAAAACGCGCCGCCCCGTTTTCCTCTATTTCCAAGCGCCATTTTTTTTTTTAAATATTAGCCTATCTTACTTTCCAAACTGAGACGTTTCTAATGATATTTCATGCGTCACAATCCGTCAAGCCGTCTGGGCTGTAGCGCGTGCCAAAGAAATTGACATACATCCAAACAAACATACATACGTACATACGCTCGAAAAACATTACCCTCTTTCTAACGTACTCGGGTAAAAAAGGATTTAAAAAATCGCATTACGTCGCTGTGCCATTTTATTACTTCTAAAACTGATATTTATAAATTTATGATACTTAGTAATATAAAAATAAATTATTATGTTTAATAGTCAATAAGTAATTGCCTCTAAATCTCGGTACCCATACTTAATATTCCCTTAAACATGATAATAAAGATGTTTTATAATTCTCCTTAGATTTTGCCTCGCGGGGAACACGATCGACAATTACGTTACATCGATAAGTTTTAGACCAAATTGTTGTTGTTTGAATTGAAATACATAATATTATACAAGAAAAATATAATTTGTTTTTATAGAACACATTCTATATTTCTTTATTAACAATGATTGTTCGTTTTTTAATTCTTTTTGGGAATTTGTAATATTGTATTTGTAATAAAACTATAAACTTGGGTTTGGTCTGGTATATTTTTTTTGTTATAGTAAAAACATGTTATAATGTAATAATTCGTTTTTACCCGCGGCTTCGCTCAGGGCAGTACTTGCCCTGTAAACTTTTCGATCCGTTTCGATCGGAAACATCACCGCCCTTTGTAGTTTTGATTTCTGCGTAAACAGTATTTTTTTATAAGGCAATAATCTTTATTTTCGGGAGTAGCAACGCATCTTAGATTGACTTCAGATAGAACCCTGTACCATATCAAGTTGCTTACAGATGTCCATGGACAGCAGCGAGGACATACTATCAGATGGACTTCATGTTCGATTGCTGCTTCAATCTTATAAAAAGATATCCACAATTTCAGTGTATACCAACTTATATTTGGCCGTCACAGTGGCATTCAAATGTTTTCATTCTATCACCCTACATTAAACCACATATAAAAGAGCTATAAAAGAATAGCGTTGCCGTTATTATATGTATTATTACTATTTTATTACTAATCCGCGTCTTCCCCTTCACAAAATTTACATTGCATATGCAAATAAAACGTCGTAGGCAACTCAAGTGGCAATTTCTTTACAAGTCGTTTCTGGGGATTCGTACTTTTCCCATTCAGCAACGACATCTGCAGACAGTTTTAGTTTTACTATTACATTAATATAATTTTATTATGGTAATATATCCGACGTTATTCTTGTTAAAATAAAAAGGTTTAAAGGTTTAATATATATTTTTTTATCTGATTGAAGTAGCAAACGACAGGTGGTAGAACAGGTGGAAGGTATGGTAGGTTGCTCGTTTGCTACTTCGTATTTATAAAAAAAAAAACGAGTACGCAGTCCACCTGATGGTAAGTGGCCACTGCCGCCCATGGACACCTGTAAGCAACTTCAAATAGAACATGGGTCCTATCAGAAGTCAATCACAGATGCGTTACTACTCCCGAGGACTAAGATGATGGCCACATATAAAAGAGTGCCGGCAACCACGCCCTTCCATCGAAACGCAAAAAAATGCTTCACGCTAGAAAAAGGTGTCGCGGTGGTACTTCCCCGGTCGAACAATGCCCACCTGCAAAATAATAATGCATAATAATGCAATGAGCTATGTTTATGTAGGAATAGATGTTATTATGATGTCAGTTTCATTGTCCCTGTAGTTCCGGGTCTAGAATAGGGCTACGGCTACCTGCCTGTCGCAAGAGGTGACTAAAAGGGGGCTTCCGGGTAACAAGAGTGGGAGCTCAAACCGTTCTCCTAAGGAATTCCGGGAAAGTCGGCAGCATGTGTGGTTGCATGCCGTCGTAAACACCTGAAGGCACGGTGAGCGTACATGCTGACCGGGAAAGAGCTCGAAGCGGCCATCGCGCTCAGAGAACTCCGGTTGTGGTTCGTTGAAAATC
>DWNE01004349.1:0-15320 GCA_018249875.1 Cecropterus toxeus
ATCCAAAAAACTGTACTTTATTAACCATGCTTATTTATACCCGCAATAGTGATTTACACAGAAGCTTTCAGTTAAACTTAAAACATTCAAGGTCAAATTAAACATATATTTTACTAATATCTTATTGATTCTTAGTTAGATAGAAACAAAAAAAAATGTATTAAAACCCCATGCACCTGTCCTATACTAAATAGGTACCTACCTACTTCCCAGCTCAGGCTGTAAAAATTCCATAGCAACGCTGGTTTACTTAATTTAAAACGCGTACAGTTTGTTCTCAATACAGTCAGCTACGGTTAGCCAACATCAGAAAGTCCCGTCCATCTTAACCTGCACCTTAGTTTAATGATTCCTCTCACACGCACCGGGACGTAACCGATGCTGCCCACGTCTTTACACGTCACGACCTATTTCATTTTCTAATAGGCTGGACTTCCCCAGTTTCTCTCACTTTCGCTGTTCATCTAGTGCATGGATCTGATTGTGCAATGTCCACTGTTACCGTTATACGACTGAATACCTTGGCAAGTACGAATACCTACTCGTACAATAAAAATATTAGGTAATAAAACCTACCTATTATTTGGTCAGCATACTTTTAACCTTCAAATCCACAGTATTCAAAACTATAAAGTATAGTTTTTAGTGTCGTGTATATAACTATATATGCAATGCAAAAACTTTAAGAATTGATAAGGTTAACTTCCTTGATCAAAAACTAAAGTACGTGGGTACGTAGCAGGTTGAATAAAAACCAGATTGCAATTCAAATAAGTGCATTAAAATTGTTATCTTTTGTGTAATTAATTATCTTTGAGATAAAATAACCATGTTCTGTATTTTCGTGTATTCCAGCTTTGTGCAATAAAAACAAAAAACACCTAAGCAAAAACATTTACAAACGAAGCAAATTGGAGGAAACGGCATTTATCTCTCGATCCTCCAATGGGCATTCTTCGCATTTCGCACTAAATGCGGCAAAACCCTATAACCTTAAGAATGTAAAGGACGCGAAACGATTTTTAATACACTCTGCACCCCATAATGGATGTTTTCGCACCCTTACTCTGTGGTGACATTTGAGACCCACTGCTCTATGAAAAAACAAAGCTTGAAACATTATGCAAATGGCATTATGTTCCTATTTTTGTACGTTTCGTCGATTTTATGAAGCGGATAGAAAGGGTTGAGGGGTTAAGACGATACTGGGATGCGAATAAAAGTTTTTTGATTTCGTATTGTCTATTGAGGTTTATGTAGTGAATAGATTTACCCCTGCAATAAGTGTGGAATTATATAAACTATTCAGAAACTTGTTTAACGATTACATTAACATTTATAATGAACGCGTGGTGACATGATCGATTGCGAAACAATTGTAACAGAATTATTACTATAAGACGGTGGTTTTAATAATAAAAAAAATTATATTGAAGGAGCATACGAGCATGTAGTCCACCTGATGGCAAGACCACATCCGCCTTACACATTTTAGTCAACCAGACAAAATACATTGCTGTTGTCATCCTGAGAATTAAAATGAAACGCCTCGTTTAGTTTCTCTTTTACCACACCCTTCAAATTAATTCGAATATAGTACTTAACAGTTAATTATTTCGTGTTAGGACAAAGGTGTGGTACCTCCAGCGTCGAAGTATAAAACATTTTACTACCTCCATTTAATATACTTCATACTAATACTTTAGACGTCAAAAGTCTACATCGTTTAGATACACAGGATATGTTTTTGTTGGTTATAGTGATCGTATTCGCTGAAGTGATATTTATCCATAACAAATTGACTGTAATTTTTGTGATGATCCTTATAATTATTACATGTAAGTGTTCCATTCATGATTTGAGACCCACTGCTCTATGAAAACATGTTCAAACAACAACGAACAAACTGTTCCATTCATGATTTAATAAAATCAGGGTGTACAATGGTGAGTGTTGACAAAAATACTAAGGTAATAGATATTAGTATTTAGATACAAATTACATATTATATTATGATAATATTCCTATGAAACAATAATAATATAATGTTTTGTTTCTAAGGTTATTATGTGATAGTATTATAAAGCATTTATAGGTACTAATTCAGTCTATCTTGTACGGTCAAGTTCTGGTTAAAGAAGTGACTCTAACCACAAACCACAAACTATCTTGCGTAGATAAACAAACGATTATATATTGTGTAACCTTGCAACAGTTACAATATTTTACAAACTTTCAACGGATGAACGGAACTTACCTTTTTCTCTTCAACAAAAACCCGAAATCGGTCATCAGAAATCGGCCGTTCGTTGATCCGACACGAGCGGATGAGGTTTTGTTGGCAGTGGAACAACATTGGTAAGTTGTGATAAGAAAGCTAGATCAAAGATTTGTGAACGAGTCTTGATAAGCGGTTTCCTCAATTTACGTGATTTGACGACACGATTAATTTACCTACTTTTAGGTCGATTACCCTTTAACACCTTTGTACAGCTTAGAAAATTATTTTCGTGTAATGTTAAAGTATACGAAATGTCGTGACTTAAATTTGTTACGCATTAAGAAGAAGAGGAAAAAATTCCTTGAATAAAATAGACAAGCGTGTAAGTAAGTAGAGTCACTTTTAAGAACACTTTCGTACCTACCTACTTCTCGTCAACCCATTATTGTCCCACAGCTGGGAACGGGTTTTCTTTCAGAATGAGAAATTTTTGGCCATAGTCCACCGCGCTGGCCATGTGCGAATTGGTAGACTACACACACCTTTGAGAACTCTATTTTTTATGAGAACTCTCAGATGTGCAGGTTTCCTCACGATGTTTTCCTTCACCGTACAGCAGTGATTATTAAATACTAATACGCACATAATTTTACAAAAACCAGTGGTCTATAGTGGCCTGGTATTCGAACTCCGGATCCTCGATTGAGAGACTGAGATTCAACCATTAGGCTATCACTGATCATTTGTTCTATGCTGTACTTAAATTAATCCCAATATTTATTTAAATATCCTACCCTATGTATTCTTTAATTTATCCTTACTTGAACTTCATATCGTAACGTTTTCTGAAAAAATGCTGTCCACAAAGACCGCCGTTTGTATTGTTTAAAAAATAGTATTTTTTATTGTTTTTTATGATATAATAAGTGTAATAATTAAAATAGTAATAAAAGTATTATTATTATTATTAAATAGAATTATATTAAGTATCTAAATACTTTTTACGTATAAATACAATGAGGTATTTAGTACATAAGTATATGACACTAATATCTTTAAGTCTCATTTTGACACTTGCTAAGTCAACGTACTTTATTACCTATTGGGGAGATTAAATCCAAACATATGAGTAAATTCATTAACTGAACATGAAATGTCAAAGGTTACGGGTTTCATATAATATTAATATCCACCGGAAGTTTAGTAAGAAGCCTACATTAGCATACAACCTACTCAAATATTTAGTATCTGCAAAGTAAACTCTCCTAGTTAAACGTAAAACTGATATTGCAATGTGCCTCTATGATTTTAAGCGGGTTTTGAGTTGATAATAATTTAATATTTGATTTTAACCTTATTTCAATTTACTGACATTATCATTGCAATGTGTCGATCGTGTCGTGTGGTATCAGTCTTGAAGAACCACTCCGTCTCTTCCCGAGGATATCATGTGGGATGACAGAGGGAAAATTCCCGGCGATGAAGCAGCATTTTTCTGTGTATAATTACAGCCCATTGCAATAACAACTTATGCCAGGCACGGCGACTCTTTGCACAAACTCCTATTAGAGGCCTATAAAGAGACCTTAAAGGACTGATCAATAGGTGCATAGAATTACCATGTACTGAATGGACAAGCCTGTAATGTTACTCGTAAGGTTTAAGTAATTAAAATAATAAATTTAAGAAATATTATATATGATTTTAATAATTTCTGAGAATTTTGCAATTCTCAAACAAGACGATATCCCCACGAAGTTTTCTTTGATGCTTCAAAAGCCTCAAGCTTGGATCGCCAGTATGGTATTTAAAACCAATATATAAGAACTATATAATGTGTGTCGTATAATAACTCAAAGTCAGTAAGGGACATAAACTAAATGGAAGAAGCAACCAATCCTGTAATCCATCTGAAGGTAACTCGCAGCAAGTCATGGGCAACTCCAAATTAGATTTGAGTCCTATTTGAGGTCAAAATGTTGAGTGCCCCTGAAGACAAAAATATATCAATGTAGATATCTCTGCATTACCCACATCTGCATCATCTGCAGAAAAAAAGTTGTGAAAATAATATAAAAAATGAACTAAATAAAAATCATTTCCCATATTTACTTATACTATGAAACGAAAGTGAAAACATCTGTGGTATAACACCATAATAGCGTATGAACCGACACTGGGCATCGTCCTTGACATTGAAACAAAAAGTGCCCGGAGCGATCTGCAATGAGCACACCACGCTGATACCAGTTCCGCTCGGCGATATAAAAGCATTCGCGGGTGCTTCGAAATTTATTCCGAACACAACAACGGACTATACAAACATGTACTCCAAGGTACGCAATCTCGGTATAAAATAAGTAAATGTTAACTTATTTCGTAAAGTTACTAAGTGATATCCAACCAAAAATCGAGTGAATGTCCCAAAGTTGTTGTGAAAAGTATTGTGCTATTTTCGTGTCCATTGATATGGTTATCCTTTCGTCGCTTTCAGGTAGTAATCTTCCTGTGCGCCGCCGGCATCGCCTCTGCCGGTAACCTGCTGCACGCCGCTCCAGTCGCCACCTACGCCGCGGCGCCCGTCTTGACCAAGACCATCTCCCCGGCTGTCTCCTACCAGAGTATCTCCACCCACTCCGCCCCCGCCGTCGCCACGTACGCTGCTCCCGCCTACTCCGCCTACCACGCTGCTCCCGTCGCCACTTACACCAAGACCATCGCTGCGCCCGCTGTGACCACGTACGCCGCCGCGCCCGCCTACTCTACTTACCACACCGCTCCCGTCGCCACTTACGCTAAGACGATCGCCGCGCCCGCTGTGACTACCTACGCCGCTGCGCCCGCCTACTCCACCTACCACGCTGCGCCCATCGCCACTTACGCCAAGACCATCTCCCCTGCTGTGTCGTACTCATCCGTGGCGCATGCCGCCCCCGTGGCGTACGCCAGCCCCTTGGTGACCAAGACCATCGCCGCACCAGCTGTCTCGTACGCGTCCGCGCCCGTTCTCAAGTCTGCCATCACCTACTCCGCCGCACCCGCCGTCTCTCATGTCTCGTATGCTGGTCTCGGTGCTAGCTACGGTTGGTAAACAAGGTGTAAAGAGCCAATCTTAAAAACGTTGTTGAAATAAATTATTGTTATACACGATGAAAAGTAATAAACGAAAATGAAATTAACCTTGGAATTTATTATTTTACAACGTATTGATGGAATGGAGTCTGTACTTATGCATATGGTGTTGCATATGCATATGTTGTTTGATTATTTTTAGTTACGGCGTTTTATTCTTTGGTGGTTAAGAGGTATTCAACTATTCATGTTAATGTTAAGTAGCAATAATTGCAATTAGAAAAGCTTGTATCAAACAATCAAGGATGTGAAATCATTATCACCTCTTAAAATAAAGCCTGTTAGCTATATTTTCCGTTAAATACTCTTCCTTTGTCTTTTCTCTAAATTAATGTTTATAGGTATATTTGAATTATATTTCAAAGCAATTATTTCAAAGATGCTCCTCGTGAACTTATTTTAGTATCGTTGTACACCATTAGCACTCCGCGTACCGTTTAATCATATCTGGTCATGAACCAATGCATGGGCAGCAGTTGATTTTGATTTTTTTATATACAAAATTGAGGCAGCCAGCAGGGAACAGCAGGTGCTGACCGCCTTCTACAGACGCCTGGAAGGAACTGCAAAAATCAATTCCAACCTTGAATCTCATTAACATTTGTATATCTAGGCGAATAAAAGCAATAGAAAGCAGAATGAAATACCTGAAATTATGCAACGCGTTCAAATACGTTATTGATGACAATAATGTCCTATGCACGATTGAGAGGCATGTTATTGAGAAACAATAGAACATTTCATATCGGTGAATACACGATAGATAACTTCTATATTGACATAACTCTGCAAGGAACCACAACTTTTAACTTTTAAAAGTTAGTCGCGATTCTTTCGAACACGACTAAAGCACGTACCTGTGAACGAACAAGCTGGAAAGATTTCCAATACAAGTCATTTCTTTTGTTATTATATCCTGAACTTTGTCTTACTTACACTATCAAAAGTACTCACACACACACCCAAGGACTTCGCTACTTATATGGAAAAGAAATAACTCTTGCAAACTATGAATTTACAAAAACTAAGGTATTTAAATAAACGCTTTCTATACTCATAGCCCCACAGTAGGATTGTCTTGTGTCGTGGATGCCATGGACATAGAAAGACGAATACACAAACACCCAGACCCAGAACAGAAATCTAAACTCATCATTCACATTTCTGTCTGACCGGGAGTCGAACCCGGGACCCACTGCGCGTCAGTCCGGTATGGTGAGCGCTCCGCCACGCGGGTCGTAATTTAAGTGCTAAGATGAAAAAAAACTATTTTTTATACAACAATTGGTTCATAAATATATTTTCTATGTACCATCGTAATAGACAGGAGTATACGATTACACCGAATTGATTATATAACTTATCGTTACAAATAAGGTCTAAGAGAGGACTAACATTTTGGCGATCAGTTGCACGCGTTTTTCCGACCACATACTAAAATGAACTACATTATATTACTCTTACAGTGAATCATACAAGGATTACATTGCCTAAATGCATTGTGTGCAATGTACCTATAAAATATATTGTTGGTTAACTCAATCTCGAGAAAACTAAATTCAAATCTTGCCAGGAACGCTCGTGATCGTAAATAGTAGTTACGATCAACCTTCAAGATTTTTCTAATAGTGGGAAAAAGTGTCCAGTAATGAGACATACTGCATACAGTATGGCAGCGATTAGATCCGATGCGAATAAATAAAGTAGATAAATGAGCCTTTTTAATAGACTTTAGATTTGTTGTAGTTAATCACAAAAATCTTTAATCAAAGTAGAAGTAAGAAAGAAGCCAATGTTCTTATATCAATGCTAATTTTAATTAAAGCATATTTTAAAATTCTGATTAAATAGAAGACGAAATAGCTTGGAATTGAACAATACAATGATATATTTAGTAATTCTTTAATGTCGAAGTGAGCATATTTAACCAAACAAGCCTCTAGCTTGGTGAAATGTAAAGCAAGCTTTTATTGCCCATTTAAAAAACAATATGGTAAAAAAGTAAAGTTATGCAATATAATAAAAATAACCACTGAGTTTCTTAAAGAAAATTCTCAATTGAGGTCGTGTTCGAATCCGATGGTAGTATAAGAAAGAATATTGTAACTGATACTTGTAAGTGCCTAAGATATATGCAATACAAAAATAATTCGTCTCATTTCATCGCTTGCGGGTTCTTATGCGAGGACCAAAAATCATCATCAAAATACAGCTACAACCTACAGTCAAATCTTAAAACATCATTGTTAAAGCTCCGGCTTCTTATAATTAAAATAATTCACCATGTGATGAATCAGAACGGACTGTACAACTAACAAGTAACATGTATATCAGATAACAATTATCACTCTGTATCAGTAAAAGAAAATATGGTTAGAAAAATTACACGTCAAAGAGTGTATAGTGTTCTCCAAAGTGTGTCAAGTCTACACGTACTTGGCCTATGATTGAATATGACCTAAATTATATTCATTTAGAGAGGAGACCGTGCAGGCTAGCAGTAGTGCACTAATGGGTCGACGATGATATAATCCCCAATACGTATATTTACAAACGGCTTAATAAAGAATATTGATAAAAAAAATAAACTGTTCATAAAAGTATTCATAACTCGCACCACTTTTAACTACTAAGTCAATACACAATCAGTTTAAACCAGAGCATAGAAGCAGTAACAACTACGAATGGTTAAATGAAATAAACACATAAAAAATATTAACAAGTTACAGAAAATAAAACAATGGAAACTTTGTAAAACTCCCTCACATATGGACACCGTTACGCTATTCTTATTTATTTTAAAATGATCAGGCGTTAAGTGTGCTCAAAGTAAGTCAATAATTATGGATTTTAATGCATCATTTTATAAAAAAATGATTTTTTAAAGAGGAGAATCGTATACTGCCTTCTAAATATGACCATAAGATATACTTGTAACAAGTTACCCGACACCGATTTTTTGACTTAGGTACTATTTTATAAAAGTTGCACACGATCATGTCTGATGGAACCCCTGATGAAATGCCTCTCCTCATGTATAAATGTCACTCCCTTACCACACCCTACAAACCAGATCACAGCTCTAATTAAAAGCTAATATTTAAATTCCTCACGTCTCATTAAGCAGATACTAAGTATCATATGTTGTAACAACTGTCTCTCTGCCATAAATATTATTGATAGCATCTTAACATAACACCATATATCAAACGAGCCGATGTTGGATATTCTCACCTTGACATTGAAACGGAAAGTGCTCGGAGCGATCTGCAATGAGCACACCGTTACCGATACCAGTTCCGCTCGGCGATATAAAAGCATTCGCGAGAGCTCCGAAAATTATTCCGAACACAACAACGGACCATACAAACATGTACTCCAAGGTATGAAACTGCTGTGAACCTTAAAATATAGACATCTATTTTAAGAAGTGTTCCTTCTAAGTGAATATTATGTATCAGTAAGGCGATGTTCCTTGCGAAAGAAGTGCAAATTGGATTGATTTTGAGATTATTAGTGTGAAATTTGTTTATCTTTCATCAGAGTATATTCCGAAGAAATAGTAACCTACTTAAATTCTAAAGTTAGATTAATCATCCTCTTATCGGTTTCAGGTAGTAATCTTCCTCTGCGCGGCCGGCATTGCCTCAGCTGGTAACCTGCTGCACGCCGGACCAGTCACCACTTACGCCGCCGCTCCCGTCCTCGCCAAGACCATCTCTCCGGCCGTCTCCTATCAGAGCATCTCCACCCACTCCGCCCCTGCCGTCACGTACGCCGCTGCTCCCGCCTACTCTGCCTACCATGCCGCTCCCGTCGCCACTTACACCAAGACCATCGCTGCGCCCGCTGTGACCACTTACGCCGCTGCACCCGCCTACTCTACCTACCACGCCGCTCCTGTCGCCACCTACGCTAAGACGATCGCCGCTCCCGCTGTGACCACCTACGCCGCGGCGCCCGCCTACTCCACCTATCACGCTGCTCCCATCGCCACTTATGCCAAGGCCATCTCCCCCGCTGTGTCGTACTCATCTGTGTCACATGCCGCTCCCGTGTCATACGCCAGCCCCGTGGTGACTAAGACCATCGCCGCTCCGCTGACCACATACGCCGCCGCCCCCGCGCTCTCGTACGCGTCCGCGCCCGTGCTTAAGTCCGCTGTCACCTACTCCGCTGCCCCCGCCGTCTCACACGTTTCTTATGCCGGACTCGGCGCCACGTACGGCTGGTAAACCAACAAACGAAATGTAAATAGTGAATTCATAAATAAAATGTTCTGTTGATAATAGATTACTTAAAAAGTTTATTTTTTCACTACCCCTGAACATGAAGGCAATGAATTCGATTATTGGAATACCATTAAGGCTATTAACAGCCTTGACCAAACATACCCGGTTAAATAGGCATAGGTTTATGAGCTGTGTAATGATGTTAAACGATAGAAGCGAACCGCACACAATTCATGGTCCTAAATATGTTGGACCGCAAACAATAGTGCTTTCATTAGACGCATGAACTCGTACATTCACACAACCGCAGCAATTGATATTCAGGTCCATGGAGTTTTGAATAAATCACCGAAAGAATAACATAAGACATATTGTCACAAAAATGATACTTTTTGTAATTAATGTTAGGTTACTTTCTATGTAAAAAGCTACTCAAATAAGAATATGTAAGCACTAGTAGGTTCTATCTCTGTAAAAGTCTATAAAACCCGTGTCATATTACCTATATAAGAACATAATGCTAATATTTTTGAAAAAATAATACGCGGTGTATCTCTTATAAATGCATTTATTTATAAAAGTCTAAAGTCTATAAAAATAAAAATGTCAGTAACATATTTTTTCAATCGTACAATCGGAACAAAACAACCCCATTATTACCTAATCATCTTTCGCATAACACTGTACCTACTTCAATTTACTGATAAAAATGAAATGACGAGTAAAATCAGAAACGATCAATGATGAATAAATATTATTTTATATACATACGTCTATACACTAACACTGTAAAAATATGTTTACAATGCATTTTTGAATAATTAATAATGTGAGTGGAGATCCGTGTTTTGGGTTCCGTACATGGAACATAATTTAAAAACATTATTTAAAAAAAATCATCTTACTTACACGTATCAAAAATAACACTGTTTCTAAAACCATTTTTTCTTAAATTCGATTGTTTGAGAGATAATCCCTTTCAAAGCGGTATAATGCGCTCTAACTCTTAAACTATGAAAGTAAAAAATATTTATAAAACTTATGTTGTCAAGGAAAACTTTCAACGAAAGTTGGTTCGAAAAAGACACAGTTGATAATTTTTGAGATATAGCATTTTTTTTTAAACCGAATAACGTAACTTTTTCATTCATACAAACACTATGAAAAATGAACTTATCTTGGTAGTTGGAAAACTATTCAACTCTATTTTTAAGTTTTTTCACAGTCGTCAAACACAGCTATATTTTCACTTCAAGATTTGGGAATGATAATCCTACGAAATCCTTTGCCTACGAGTCCGACTCGCACTAAACCGGGTTTTTTTACAGAATTACCTACATAAAGTATGAATCTGGAACTGAGAAATTAGGTAAATAATTATATATAAATATTTTTTCGTAAAAATGTGTAGGTATTTTATTTAACCTCTCCGGTCTCACTAATGTGACATTAATGCAGCACCCTTGTCAGGTAAATATTCCTTTGACGCAAACAAAGTTGTTTGCGTCGCACTTTCTAATTCAGAGCATTGTTCATTGACCATTTAGCAATTTGCAACATAGTGGAAACTCTTGACGGTATCTCCATCCTTTAAAAGAATCTTACTTATAAACATCTTTCTTATCTTTTAAGAGAAGTTACGCTACGAAAGCCAGCTAAGAAACTTTATGTAGATAGTATTCGTACTCTTTTTATTAAAATACTTATGTGTTATGTATGTTAGAGATTTTCTAATAACCTACCTCTATGTTCCAATCTTGTAATCTAATCTAATCGTGTAAACTCCCGACACATCCCAGGAGTTTGAGATTCTTCAGAACAAAAGTTGATCCTAGTTACCAAGCCAAATCTATCGGACTCGTCAAACCGAACGATAGGAGCCTGGAATACGGGATGCTCTGAGATGAAAGATGGAGAAGAGCCTGAAGGGCACCGAGCTAGGAAAGCACCGGTGAGTTCCATTTGAGATTCCGGGGTTTCTTTATTAGCACATTGCAGTCACCGAGGGGGCTTTAGTTAGTAAAAATCTCACATAACTTTTTCCCCAAAAAGATAGGGTGTCATTTCATAATCCCCCCCCCTCCCGCAAAAAAAATTAAAAAAATAAAAATTAATAAAGGAGCATGGAATACAGATTTACCGGAAATCACTGAAGAGCTCTCCCATCCATATCCTTTTTCGATCGTCACACCCACGTTACTTTGGCCAATATGTTTGATTCATGAAATATAAATAATATGTGATTAAAATTACGATGATAAAATAAAACCCTTTGTGAATGTAGGATAAGCATTCGTTATTCAACTCTGGTAGCACAACCATGACTTTTTCTGCCTAACAACTGCAGTGTCAAGCGCTGCTATATTCTACTTGGAAGGGAAATGATAAATTGCCGCTACAGAGTGGCCACTACCATTACCTTGACTACAAGCTCGTTTTTTCTAGTTTGTATTTTGGTACTAAATAATGTAAAATCAAATTTAAGTATTTACGATTTGAATTATTCAGTTAGAAAATTATTCAGTTATCCATGCTATTTCATAATTTAATGTATAATAAATATACGCAAAACAGACACATTGTTTTGTTATAAAAAAGTTTATTGATAAATATTAACAATGTTTAAAAACGAATAACAATTAATTACCAGTTTTCTTAAAAGTTCATCTTAGTTTTAATATGTAACTAACACCATATAAACATATCTATGTCTGTACCTAGTGTAAAAATTACAAAGGACCTATATGCATAAATAATAAAAATAAAATATTGACTCGAATAACTCGCTTCTAATAAGTAGATATGTTTGTGAAATTAAATTAGGTTAGGTACGCAGCAGCAGCAGATAAAAAGTATCCGCAAATTCTGGATTTACCAGCCGTATGTAGCGCCAAGTCCGGCATATGAAACGTGGGAGACGGCGGGGGCGGCGGAGTAGGTAATGGCGGATTTGAGCACGGGCGCGGACGCGTACGAGAGCGCGGGGGCGGCGGCGTATGTGGTCAGCGGGGCGGCGATGGTCTTGGTCACCACGGGGCTAGTGTACGCCACTGGGGCGGCATGTGCCACGGATGAATACGATACGGCGGGGGAGATGGTCTTGGCGTAAGTGGCGATGGGCGCAGCGTAGGTGGAGTAGGCGGGCGCAGCAGCGTAGGTAGTCACCGCGGGCGCGGCGATCGTCTTAGCGAAAGTAGTGACAGGAGCGGCGTGGTAGGTGGAGTAGGCCGGCGCGGCGGCGTACGTGGTCACAGCGGGCGCGGCGATGGTCTTGGTGTAAGTGGCGACGGGTGCAGCGTGGTAGGCGGAGAAGGCGGGTGCAGCGGCGTACGTGGTGACGGCGGGAGCGGAATGGGTGGAAATGCTCTGGTAAGAGACGGCCGGGGAAATGGTCTTGGCCAGGACGGGTGCCGCGGCGTATGTGGCGACGGGCGCGGCAGCCAGTAAGTTACCGGCAGAGGCGATGCCAGCCGCGCAAAGAAAGATTACTACCTGAAATGGAAAAAAAATACAAAATATATTCACGATATTTTGTTAATAATGGTAGTTCATACGAATTAAAACGGAATAAATAAATGTCACAATAAATATAATTCATTACATATTCATTGATTTTGTCCCTGTTTTTAATGCTACATTATGTTTTCTGATAAGTTATGTACGAGATATCGATTTATTTACAGATTTTTCCTCGTCCTACAAGACTGTAGGCAGCCCATTCAGTGTTTCAAAGAACCCAGTTACACATTCGAACAAGCGGCTTGCCGTTAAAAAGTCAAGGGCGCAGGCTTAAGGCAAGACTGCTACATTTGCAATTAACATATATTAAAGATTTAGGTCAATTTTATGTGCCGTATATCGATTATCTGCAATAGTACGAGTATTTTTACTTGTTTTTTTTTGTTAACTCTACGCTTAGAGACGAGGCCACATAACCATTTCAAAATTCCTCCGCAGCCTCGCTGACGTTAGATCTTCTTTAATAAGGCCTCCTCCATCTATCCTACATTGGAGATCTTCGTTCATTTTCTTTTTTTGTAAAGGCATATGAGAACATCGCATGTGCCTTCTTGAGGCCTATAAGACTATGATGGAGAACGCCCCCGCACTCATCGTCTAGATGTTCTATATGGACGTAGAAGAAGGGTCGTAGATCCTTCTCCGACGTCCTTCTCAACTGCTGCGGATCAGCAGGTCAGCTGTCAGCTGTTAGCTGTCAGCGGTCACCTGTGCCTAATGAAAGGTAAACGACCCTCTCCGAATGTGCAACCAATCAGCTTAACTCAAAAACAGTTTGAACAGGCTGAACAATCGTGCTGCCTGCCCTTAGTTAGGATGATCACTTCCTTATCGCAATCAAGAACAACTGATTATGGAACGTTCACACTTCTCTCTCTGTCTTTTCTGGATAATAAGAGTATTGGTGTAATTATTGTCAATAATTTAAGATAATATAACCAATATTCATCGAATAAATTTTAGTACAAATTCTATAAATGTATATCATAATCAAAAGAAAGATCTTCAAAGATTAGAGAAATTACAAAGTATATCGAGCTAACAGAAATAATTAAATGGCCAACAGGCAAATTGACACATTGTGATCTAGAGTGATCTTATTAGTATGATTGGAAAACGAGCATGCAGATCATTTGATGGTAAGTGGTAACTGCGCCCTCTGAACAGGACAGTGCCCTTAGTACGAGTTTTTTACTAGTCCTGAGAGGGTTCACCACTTACCTTTTTATCCTTACATTGCAATTTACATTGCACGTTTCTGTTGTCGATTTTAGAAATATGTATGGCAAAGTGCCATGTACAATGCAATTTTGGGCCACAACGGGAATGTAATGTAAGGAAAGTGAATACTCGTACTACGGGGAACTTAGGACTAAGATAGATATTTTTTATATGTAGTTCATAATTTCACATACTCAAAAAGTCGGTAGCTAATTGGTTAAATGAAGAAATACAGAATTTAGTATCATTCTTTATAAAATAAATTAAATTCCCCTTATAAATTACACATATCCTTAGTCTTATAAAGCTTAAAGTTTGTACGTACCTTAGAGTACATGTTTGTGCTTTGGATTATGATGAAAGAATAATTTCAAGTGCATTTACAGTTGCTTTTATACAAGCTTGTATAAACTGGTATCGAATCATCGAAGAAACTTTGAGCAACACTCGCTGTGAATTTGCATTGGACTAAAATTAACCTTCAATACTTTGTTATAAATGATATTTTCAAAAGGTTTAAACATTGATCTTTATATGAACTCTATGCCCAATTGTAACAATGTCAGGGTGAAACTCGGACACAATCGATAATCTACTTAATTTAATATATGTCTTGCCTTTATCATAGAGACCCATTTGTTTGAAATCGAATGTCATGTACATCCATCCAACAGTGGCCTTTCGAAGTTCACTGTTGGAAATAGGCCTCTCCTAAACGGCTCCACTCTAAGTGGTCCAGTGCCTTCTGAATCCAACGCTTCCCTGCTGTGTTCTTCAGGAAATCGCCAAGTGGTCGGGGAGCGATCTGTGCTCCTTTTGTCTAATCATGTTATCGGTTATCTGTCCTTCGAGCGATGTTTTTATACTCGTCAACCCATTATTGTCCCACTGCTGGGCATGGGTCTTCTCTCAGAGTGGGAGAGTTTTAGGCCATAGTCCACCGCGCTAGCCAAGTGCGAATTGGTAGACTTCACACACCTTTGAGAACTCTTTTT
>DWNE01004350.1:0-15319 GCA_018249875.1 Cecropterus toxeus
CCGGATCGGAAAATGACCTCAACTGAGAAGATCCGGCAAGAAACTCGGCGGGTTTGTCTTTTTTTTTAATATTATATAATGTAATACTTTGTTTTTTTTAACCATCTTGTTTATTACATGGTCAATAAAAGGTGAAATTACAAAAGTCGTCCTTTCCCCCCTGTTCTGCCCTATTTGTACGCACCATTTTTAAAAATTATAAAGCCTATGTCAATGTCAATGCAAACGGAGACGATTGTATTGTTTGCCATACAAACAAACATACATACGCTCGAAAAATATCACCCACGTTCTGACGAAATCGGGTAGAAATAGTTATATAAAAAGTCGAAAAAAAGAACGTTCTATCGACATATCAGTATATCGGTTACATCAGACGTTTTCATGTGAAGACTCCAATTAACAATTTTTCTTCCAGCCTTTAAAATAATATTGCCTGTTGAATAAATGTTTTTAAGCAATGACAATAAACATTTGTCATGGCTAAATCTTGGCAGTGGACACCTTTTGTCTCCACGTACCTTTTTTACTTTGATATGGGTCCCATTACATTTCATTATCTCCCGTAAAGGACTTGAAATTTCTTTAGCTCTTTGGTTTTTGTGTGACATTTTAAACGTCCATTGTAGAGCTTTTGCGCGAGTAACATCCAGTGAAATAGGGGCTTTGTTTGTTCTAATTTTGTGCAAGTATCTTCTTGCGTAATACACCACACAGTAAGTTAGTAGGTAAAGTTATGGTAGGTGCCTACTGCCTGCTTATTTTTACTATTTTATCTAAGACAGTCCAACTTCCACTAACCCAATTATCCCTGCCAAAAAGATATATCTACATTCATCCGGATTACACGAATGTACACTTAACAGACGCCAAGACAAATATCACAAGAATAATGAACACAAAAATTTAATTGCTCTTCTTTGAACTAAAGTTAGACTTAAATCGAGTTGATCCTTTTTTTGAAGAAACATTTAATAACTGAATTTGTGAATATAAATCAAGACACTGGAATATTGGAAACAAAAGGCTGTAAACGAAGTAAAACTTTCCGTTCGTCATTTTAGAAAACAATCGAAGACGCTAGACAAATCCTTGATACGAAAATCACGTTTTCAGAAGAGCTTGTACACAGACCGACTACAAAGAAGGCGAGGACAAAGCCCCGCAAGCTTTTAGTGGGATCGCTCATTGTACATTACAAGTACATGACCGTCGAATCTAAATCCGAATGAAACCTCCAAATCCCCAGGATTTTGTAGTCCGCCAATCAGCTTCACCGAAACGGGTATGTCAACATTGCGTATCGAGTTATCATCGTAACTTGCCTCCCGTTTGATTACGTAAATAGTTGTGACTGCGTAACGAAGCAAATAGTTCTAAAATGTTAAATATCCGAGTTCCAAGTGTTCCGCAAGGTAGGAAACTTCACTGGATGAAGCATTTTAGGACGTAGCTTTATAAAAGTTATACACAAGTTATATGATATGTCCATCTTTCATTGTTTTGAGATATTTTTCGCTAAAAATTCAAATTTTCGCTATTAAGTTATTAATATAGTAACAAGATTTTTTTATTTTTTTTATCGTAACCGAAAGCCTGCTATGCTTTTATTCTCAGCTGAGTGATAATCATAATTTGTTTTGTTTATTAATGGAGAACAAGCAGGACAACTATGTTACGTTTTCAATCTCGTTTCCCAAATTTGTGATACAGATTAAGCATTATTATTCAAAATTTATGTATGATTCTTCTTTCTTCATCTTCTTCTTTTAAGGAATTACGGTATTATTAATTAATGTATTTAATAATTTAATTCATGAATTCGTTAAATTTTATGCACGGCTATATGGAAAAATTGCTTATCTTGGTGTAAAATGAAAAACCGGCCAAGTGCGAGTCCGACTCGCGACAGGACAGGCTGACAGACGGACAGCGGAGTCTGTCAAGTAATACTGTGCCGTTTTTATCCTTTGGGTATGAAACCCTTAAAAGTAGGTAACTGTAACGTTACTACACATAACTGTTTCTTTTTGTTGTTTCCCATCTATCATTTAGTCTTAGAGCACTTGCCAAATAAACAGTCAATCAATTTCGAGTATCCAACGCCGTAACCGCATTTCGATGCAGCGCTGCACTCCACATACAGCACTCGTTTATTGTGGCTGCAAGCTAACATTGCCAGAATCCTAACATTTCGCTGATTCCACCACTTCTCTAGCATTAAAATAATTTAACGCCTAATTTACACACTGTTTTTATAACATACTAGCTGCGCCGCGCGGTTTCACCCGCTACTACATAAAAAAGAACAAACAAACATATTATATGTTATATAGCCTATAGCCTTCCTCAATAAACATACTATTCACCACAAAAATAATTTTTCAATTCGAACCAGTAGTTCCTGAGATTAGCGCGTTCAAACAAACAAACTCTACTGCTTTATAATATTAGTATAGATTAAAAGGTGACATTAAACTAAAATACACTGAACAAAAGAATCAAGAAAATGTAGTACTTAATAAAGAGTATTTTGCAGTTACCTAGCGCAGCGCGGGTACGCGAGCGCGCGCGCGCGCGACGGCTCCGCGGCGCCGCACTCGGACGACGACGCCGCCTCCGACGACGACGTCGACGACACGCTCGGCCCGCCGCTGCACAACCAGCCCACCGAGTATGTCATCTAATATACTTCATGTCTTATTTTATCTATTTGAAGTAGCAAACTAGCATACAATCCACCTGATGGTTAGCTGTTACTACCGCACATTGACATCTGTAAGCATTCATATAGAACTGAGCTTTACTGCCGTCCATGGACGTCCATGGATATCTGTAAGCATCTTCGTATAGAACAGGACTTCTGTTTGAAGTCAATCACAGGTGCTGTGTAAAGTTGTTTGTTACATTTATGTTAAAAAATATATCAGGAAAACATAAACATAGTCCTTATATAAGTTAAAAAACCGTGAACTGTTCTATAATATGAACAATTGACAATTCTAATTATAAATTGATTCTCATATTTATGTGACTATTTCCAAACTTTATAGTTCGGACCACAAACTGGAATTCCTGATTGGAGACACAGTGCTGCCGTACAACATGACTGTGTATCAAGCTGTAAGGCAGTTCGGCGAGCAAACTGACGCCGACACTGATACTGAGACGCCATTGGGTACGCGTTATGCAAAAATATTTATAATTATAATTAATTAAAAATTAATTGCCTTCGTAATTTCATTGTGTTGTTTTTGTTTCTGTGAGTACGACGAGTAAAGCGTTAGAATCTCTACAGAATCATGTTTATTGTAATAAAAATTAGAATATGTTTTGCACTAAAATTCTATTTTATTAGGCCTAAGTGTTCAGCATCAAGCTGTTCACAAATTTTATAATAGTATAATTACTAATATTATAAATCCTTGATATTAAAATAATTTATAACATACTCTTATTTTGCCTTCAAGGCGTGTAAACAATTGCATATTTATTTATTTTAAAAATCAATTTATATATTTATTTTTATTTATATAGAGTTTATTCCTTCTATTATTGCAGCGAATGCCGGGATCTGGGTGCAAACACATATAATATACTACCGAGCCGTTGAGGCCGGAGAGCAACCGCGCGCAGAGGCCAGCGCCTCTCGCAAGGGCAAAGGACAACCTACCAAATTGTCTTCACGACGCAAACCTGACTTGCTGTGGAATGGTCAGTCGCCTGAGATTTATTTTTAAATGATTTGAGAGTAGTAATCAATAGAGGTAGAGTAGTAGTTGTCGTTGGCGTAAAAAAACATATAAATAGGTATATTCTTTTTACAAACAAAATGACAACTTATTTTCGTTTTGTTTGCAATAAAAAATATTTATATTAATTTTTAAACCTGGCTGTGAATAATCATTAACTCAATATTAAAAAAAAATGGCCAGTCAACTGTTAGCTAATGAGCTGAGCTAAGGTAGATTAGCTGGTTAAGCCGCTAACTAATTAGCTAAGCTAGTTAGCTAAGCCAATGGTGTTAGCTAGCTAATTAACTAAGCTAACTCGTTTAGCCAGTGTAGCTTGCTAAATTGTACAGCCTTGTTTTGCGTATGTACGATATAATTAAGTATTTTGTCTGCCACGTCACGCGTCTACAACGTTCCACGTTTGTACGTAACATAGACGTGGCTTAACGCTCACACTTTGCGTATGTATGTCGCAGAGGGCGCAGTGCCGACGCGCGAGTCCCCGCTGGTGGTGACGCTGCGGTCGCCGCTGCTGGCGGCGGGCGGCGGCGAGGTGCGCGACGCGTCGCTGCCCGCGCTGGAGCTGCTGCGCGCGCTGCACGCGCTGTCCCGCCACTGGCCCTCGCTGTACCGCGCCGCCTGCCTGCCGGACCACCGCCCGCTCGTGCCGCACGCTGACTTCATCAATGCTAAGGTTTGCGGGCTAAAAGTTCAACTGAGTCCTTCAGTGGTACCGGTGTGGTTTTATCGGGAAGGTACTACCGACACATCTTTTTCTAGCGTGACGTTGTAGTTCGTTTTAGTGGATATGAACGCCACCTGCAATTGATATGAAATAATCATCGTAGTCTTCAGGAGTCGTCAGGAACATTGTTTAAACATATACTATATATACACAAATAAGGTTTAATACCAGTTCTGATCAATACTGAAATTCGTAAAGAAGAATAAAATAGCGATGATTTGAATGTTATCCTTAATTTCCTTTAGCTTGCTGCAAAGGCTAACAGACAACTACAAGATCCTTTGGTGATCATGACTGGAAATCTACCACCATGGCTAAAGAAAATTGCTTATGCTTGGTAAGTGATGTTTCTACAATATTATTTTTACAATAAAATATTGTTTTATTTAATCAAATTCATGTTTTAAGTCTAATAAAATGAGAAGTATATAATTATAGGTTATAGACGAATCCACCAATATAAGTTTTCTCAACGTTAATCAAAGGATTATGCGTCTTTATCTATGCGTGGTGATATCTTTTATGTCATTGTTCGCCAAGTTACAAATGATCGTGAATATCAAAATAACCCCATAAGAAATAATCCAGTGGTATTAGAATAACAAACTTATCCTCGTCTCCCTCCCCCACCAGCCCGTTCATATTCCCGTTCGAGTGCCGTCACCTGCTGTTCTACGTGGTGTCGTTCGACCGGGACCGCGCGCTGCAGCGGCTGCTGGAGGCGGGCGGCGAGCGCGCGGCGGCCGGCGCGGACGAGCGCGTCGCGCCGCGCCTCGACCGCCGCAAGCGGACCGTGCAGCGGCACAACGTGCTGCGCCAGGCCGAGCATGTGATGCAGGAGTACGCGCACTCGAAGGTGAGCTGTACTGTACGCGTAGTGGACACGTGCACGAACTTATACACATGCGTCTGTTTAGAGACCGCTGTATAAGAACACATGAAGCATATCGTCTCGCGTACACGAGCGTGTGCAAGGAATATTATGTGAGAACACATGTATTTTGAATTGAAAGGTATTCTTATATGCAGTGCACACATATATGTATACAAAAATATACCCGTATACACCCGCGTACAAAAATATATATAAGAAGACGCGCATCCGAAAATATGCTTATGGAAAAACTAGTGTACCATGTGCCAGTACGCACTGACTTAACACTAATGCGCACACCCGACACGCACGCTTAACTTTTGCAATTTGCATGTAACTTTCACTTCTCCGTATATCTGTTGACTATTTTTATATACACACTTTAGAAAAGCTATCCATACACATTGATCTTTTAACTTATTAGCTTTATTTTGCTTTAGGCTCTTCTCGAAATTCAGTACGAAAACGAAGTGGGTACCGGACTTGGACCCACACTGGAGTTCTATGCACTTGTATCCCAAGAACTGCAGCGTGCCGATTTGGACCTGTGGCACGGCAGCGAAAACTTCAAGCAGAAGCCCACCTCGTTCGGCGGAGAGATCGTCAAGAGCCAACCACCGGTGGTCACCGATCGTTCGTCGGATGCCGCAGCGAAACTCGCGTCATCCGTGCGCGACGCTCTCAATCTAGACGAGGACCGTTCCCCGGAGCCGTCGGAGTTGGAAAAGGAGACGTCGATTCCGTCGCCGGCGCCGGATGCAACGTACGTGTCGTGGCCGTGCGGGCTGTTCCCGCAGGCGATCGGTCGCAACGCGCGCGCGACGCATCTGTCGCGCGTCAAGGCCAAGTTCCGCTTCCTCGGCAAGTTTATGGCCAAAGCTGTTATGGATTCGAGAATGGTGAGTTGGATATTCTAATTTTAATTGATTTATTTCCTGGCACAACTAATATTGGGTCGATAATAAACACTAGTTCGCTCATTGCTGGTGCATTAACAAATGTTAAGTTGTTGAATCAAAGCACTATTTTAAAAAGACTTCCTGAAGGATTTTTTTTTTAGGTTTTGTACCTATAAAAATACAAAGAACGGTAACATTGTAGATATATCTTCAACTTATTTTTGTAACAATCTCAATGATCGTATTCACATTGTCTGCGTGCGTGTGTACAGGTGGACATCCCGCTGTCGGTGTCTATGTACCGCTGGGTGGTGAACGAGCAGCGCTGGCTGGGGCTGAGCGACGTGCGGCACGTGGCGCCGGAGCTGTGGCGCTCGCTGTGCCGCCTGCGCCGCGTGGCCGAGCGCGCCTCGCACATCGCGCACGACACGCGCCACTCGCCCGACCAGAGGACGCACATGGTACGTGCTCGCGGGGGACGGGGAAAGAGGGGTGTGGGGGAGGGGCTCGTTTGTGGTCGCGATGTATCGACAGGTTGTAGTGAGGAAAGCCGGCGATGCATTGGCGACTCCTCTGGTGTTGCAAATGTCCATAGGCGACGGTGACTACAAAGTAACGTTGTTATATTCAACGGAAGGGATGGGTGGAGAAATTGTAAATTCAAGAAGAACCTGAAGAATTCTTTACTAGTTTTTACGAATTTAAATAGATTTTTAAATACTCTATTTTTGCAACAAGCATACACCCTATATGGTTATCTGTCTCATAATATCTACGAGTTAAATTCTAGAGACTAAAAATAAACGAAATCTTTAAAAATAAGTGCTAATTATTTTTCCTACATTTACTGTTCTTGAACTAATACTATTTGAGACGACTATGACGTTTAATGAACTAATAAAGATACTTTGTTCATATTCAATTCTATAAAGGATTCACGTGGACGTAGCCACTAAGTAGGACTCACACATGAATTGACACAAACATTGCTGGTACAGATCAACGCGCTTGAGTTGGACGGCTGCCCGATCGAGGAGCTCGGCCTGGACTTCATCCTGCCGGGCGACGGCTGCACGGAGCTGCGGCGCGGCGGCCGCGACACGCCCGTCACCGCACACAATCTACACGATTACATCTCGCTCGTCACGCACTGGCTGCTGTATGAGGGTACGTGTGTCACTTGTGTGTGTGTGTGCATGTGTGCGTGCATGTGTGCGTTCGAGAGTTAATGTGTTAATTGGAACGTGCGGGCGTCTATGTAATGCTGTAATGCTGTTTGAATCTGTGTTGTGTATGCAAGTGTGTGGGCGTGAGGTGTGTGACGCTGTAGAGACAGCTTTTGCTCTGCTCTTATCACATCGATGTTTGAAATGTATTTTATTGTTATTGAGTCACTTTTTGAATGGAATAAGAGAGAAACCACCAGACTTGATTTCAATGATGTCTATGAAGTTTGCCATGTTCTTGTAGTTGCAGTTTACATATTAAGGGAACAACGTTGGGCGTTAGTTGTTACCGATCTCATTTATTTAATTTTATTTTTAGGTGTACTGAAGCAAATGGAAGCATTTAAGGAAGGATTTGAATCAGTCTTCCCACTAGCCAATCTTAAGATTTTCTACCCAGAAGAATTGGAACAAGTGTTCTGTGGAAGCCCATCAGGTATGTTAAATTTGAAATATTAACATTACTTCACACACTTCAAGATATCCTATTTATGTTATTTCACGATGTTAACCTTGTACTGTACCATTTAAGCAAGTGATAATTCATTTATATTCTAATACACGTGATTTTGAAAATCTTGAAAGGTATAAGGAATTCTAATCTTTAGATTATGAGTGCTTTTACTCGACTGCGTCAGAAGGATTGAAATGTTTTTCGAGCGTATGTATGTACGTTTCTGTGTACGTACATATGTCCATTTCTCTGGCATACGCTACAGACTAACCGGCTCGACTGATTGTGACATATCATTTGAAACGTCTCGGTGTGTATGTGTGACATAGTTAAAATATCTTTTTTTAAATGTAAAAATTGTGTCAGGCGGTCGCGACCAACGCTGGGAGCCTCGGCTGCTGGCCGAGTGCATCCGGCCCGACCACGGCTACACGGCGGAGTCGCGAGCCATCTGCATGCTCGTCGATATCCTCGCCTCCTACACGCGGGACGAGCAGCGCCTCTTCCTGCAGTTTGTCACGGGGAGCCCGCGGCTGCCTACCGGAGGTGAGTCTGCATACTGTTTGTGTTTAGGTTATAGTCGAACTAACTGAACTGACTTTATCTAATTTAATGTATGTTACTTAAACTTTTTTTTGGTAGATCGCGGTAAAAAAAATCCTCTAACGTTTCAGACGACCATATTGCATTGCACCAACGAAACTATTATCGGGTTTAAATAGAACCCTTATTTTATATGAAGCCCATAGCAGTGACCAAATGGTCAGTTTACCAGTAGGTAAAGTGAATGCTCGATGAAAAAATAAATACTT
The DNA here is from genome assembly GCA_018249875.1 of Cecropterus toxeus. Classification (NCBI taxonomy): domain Eukaryota; kingdom Metazoa; phylum Arthropoda; class Insecta; order Lepidoptera; family Hesperiidae; genus Cecropterus; species Cecropterus toxeus. The sequence continues at coordinate 8,745 of DWNE01004350.1, forward strand.
GATTCTTCTTAAAAATAGATACTTCTTTACCGTTTCTATATATATATATATATATGCACCCTAGGACATTATATCTCCTGCTTAACGAAATTTACAGACCATTTACTATTGTTACATGAGGTTTTCTACCGTCCAGGTTTCAAGGCGCTGAACCCACCACTGACGGTGGTGCGCAAGTCGCTGGAGTCGTCGCTGGACCCCGACGAGTACCTGCCGTCGGTGATGACGTGCGTGAACTACCTGAAGCTGCCGGACTACAGCAGCGCGGAGGTGATGCGTGCCAAGCTGCGCCTGGCCGCGTCCGAGGGCCAGCACTCCTTCCACCTGTCCTAGACTCGCACCGAAGACCCCCCGCCCCTCAGGCTAAAGCCGTTTTACCCCTCTATGATCTTGTATACACGTGTGAATGCGGTTAGTGATATTATTAATAATAATTGTAATAACGGCGCGCACGCTCCGACTAACTGTTTATGTGCAATCAGAGTGTTTTATTTACCCGATGTGAACAGACACTGAAAGTGCTGTGGTTTCTATGATTTTGTTTTCTTTTGGATTCTTTTTAGAGTACAGATATATGTTAATAATTATATTTTGTGTTGATACGACGTGGAGAGCTTTGTATATTTGTTTGTCGATACCCGAGAGACCTCTGACTCTATTATTGTAGTGTACGTGGTAAAAGTGAGTGATGCGAACCGGCTCGGCGCGGACGGAAGATCTTCGTCGGGGACGCACCACCGATACCGCCTTCTCTGTTATATATTACGTTATTACATAAGATATGTCTGAAGGACCATTGAAAGCCTCCTTCGAGAGCCCCTATGTGTTATAATAGCATTTAATACCAAATGGTGTATGTTTTGATTAAAGTATAAGTATCGTAAAAGAGTAAAGAAAAAGTGCAAAATTGATTATGTAACGATTTCAATAAATCCATGTAAACATTTTTGATCTAAATGTGAAGTTTTTTTGTCGCCTCATTTTTATCTATAATAGTAAAGTTACATTGGCAAGTGTGATGTAGTAGATATGAGTAATGCATCCAGCCAGTTTTCTGATTCTACCTGTTAAGGATAAATAAGAATATCTCAAAATTCTGTGTATTATGTAACAACGGAAACATATTTATTCATGATTAAATTGGAATTAAATAAAGATAGTCTGTATTTTATCAACACATATTATTTAATTTTAATTTCGCATAGAACCCCTTATTCCTTTAATGTATAGAATCCGCATATTATTTTTTAATATTTGAAAATATTCACTATTATAAAATTGCATACTGCTTAGTAAAATATCTACTTACTCCCATCACAACAGTTAGTTAGCTCGTAGATTAAATGTCGAGCTAGGAGTAGGATTATAAAACGGTGTATTCCAGTTTGATCACCCAGGTGTTATCACCTAGATGATCCAAGGCGACTCAATGGTATCCTTTAATAACCTGAGAAGTAATCACCTGGTTTATGAACCATGAAGCCTTATGGTCTTATGTGACCAATGTGGACTCTACAATTAGATGAGATATTATACACTCGGCGGCACGGAATGTGGCCCAAAGTTAAAAAGAGCGATACCATGCCAATTTGCTATCACACATAAATATTTCAAGTTGCAATTTGTCAATACGTTTTTTTTTGTTTCATTAAGAGGATAAGTACAAAATAAATTTATTTAATTGCACTTTTGTCTCTATTTAACCTTATATCTGTGCTAGAACGCAAAGGATACTAGTGAGTTAAAATTCAATATTTGATTTTTTATGGCATTTATTGTTTTACTTTTGTTTTTAAATTAATCTGTAGTTATTAAACATTTCAGTAACGAAAGAAAATGCCAATTACTCCAGCCAAAATTGCTCAAGCTGTGTTGCTTAGGAGTCAGGGGCGAACTTAGCGAGAAATTGCAGAAACTTTAAGTATACCGTGAACAACTCTGCGGTATGCCTTGAAAAGGTACGACCAGACGGGGCTCAATACAAGAAGACCAGGTTGTGGCGGAAACAGGTGTACTTCAGCCCGAGATGACCGCTTTATTAGACTTACAGTTCTGAGAAATCGGTGCGTGACTGCCGTTGAGGTACGACAGCGCCTACAAACAGCAAGAGGAGACAACGTCAGTGAGCGAGCGATAAGAAGGAGGATGGAGGAACGTAATTTATCTGCTGGAAGTCCAGTCCGAGACCAACAACTGCTCCGGCATCATCGTGTAAGTCGATTAAGGTTTGCTCGCGAACACGCAAATTAGACTCATGTGGCAGTGGAGAAAATTTTTAAAGACTGATGAATGCAGAGTGGGTTTAAGAGCTCCTGATGGCCGGTTCTGTGCGTGGACAAAGCATGGAGAGCGATCATTTTCAATCAGTACGAAGCAAACAGTGAGTTTTCATAGCGGGTCTGTTATGCTTTAGGGAGGAGTAAGTTCTGAGGGTTGTACTGTGTTAGTGGTTGTTGAAGATTGTCTGACAGTAGTGCGATACATTGAAGACATCTTTCAAGACCATGTTATGCTATACATGGGGTTCATTGGAAGCGCAGATTTTGTTTTAATGTAAAATAATGCCCGATCTCGCACAGCGCATTGCGTTTTAGATTACCTTTCTCAGGTCGGCATTGAGTAAATGGATCGGCCTGAAAGAAGCTCAGACATGAACCACATAGAATATGTCTGGGATATGCTAAAAAGAAAGAATAGACGGAGTGTTTACCCTCCACAGACCCTCCGTAAATTAAAAACCGCTCTGGTTGCTGCCTGGCAACAAATTCCACAAGTGGACATGAGAAACACCATCCACAGCATGCCAGATCGCATGGAAGCTGTCCTTGGAGCCAGAGGTGGGAACACCATTATTAATTTTTGAAAGAACGTGTATTCTGTTTTAATTAACGTGACTTAATTTTTTCATCATCACTTTTTTTGGAATTGATCAGTATAGGTATTCATAGGTATTTGAAAAATAAACAAAAAAAAAAACTTTACCAAAAAAAAACAACACTGCGTTTTATTTTGATTACAAACTCTAAAATGTATTTGGGCCACATTTCGTGCCGCTGAGTGTACATTCGTCATGTCTGTCTGTCCGTCCGTCTGTCCGTATGTCACAGCAACTTTATTCGAAAACTATTAAGACTATAGAGTTGAAATTTAGTAGGTAATTAGGTATGTTTATTCTATTAGCCGCTTTCCGAATTATGCTCCCCATACATTGAACTGAAACTCAAAAAAAATTTTTTTCTCGTGCGAGTCGGACCCGCAGGCGAAGGGTTCCGTAGCATTATCATACACAAATCTTAAAGAGAGAATATAGCTCTGTTGTAAAAATTAAAAAATAAAGTTGAACAGTTTTCCAACTACCACCATAAGTTTGTTTTCCATATTTATTTATTTATTTCCATTTATTTATTTCCATATGTTTCTATGAATTACAAAGTTTTTGAAAAAGTTCTGTTTCTCAAAAACTGTCGACGATATCTTCTTCGAACCAATTTTCGTTGAAAGTTTTCCTTAACATCTACGAAATATGTTCTATCCAGATTTTTAACACTCTTAGTTTAAAAGTTAGAGCCCTCCCCGCTCTCATTTTATCGCTTTGAAAGGGATTATCTCTCAAAAAATCGACTTTGAGAAAAAATGATTTTAGAAACCTCAATGTCATTTTTAAATACCTTTCTATAGAGATCCCACACGTGTATGTAAGATGAAAAAAAAATCTACTGCTTAGAAAGCCTGGCCACGATTATGAAATATGTTTAAATTATCTGATATACCTACTTTTTATTTCTGCCGTAACATTATTAATATATCATAATATAACTGTAATTCTTCAAAACATTATTTAAAATGTATACATGTATAACATACATACTTTAATTTATTGTTAAATTTGTGCGTGCTAAAATAAACCGTTAACCATATGCACGCGTGCTAAAATCGCATGCTCAGTCTTATCGATACAATAGATCGATAGGCTTACGATTAGATATTAGCCATATATTGAAAACTACGGACTGGAGGCCACAGTGCACAATACCCAAGATGGCGTGGCTAGACTTGCCGTATGATATACGGAACGTTACGTCGGAGGAAAACAAGTTGATCAAGAAGTTTATGATAGGTGCGTGTTTAGTCAGTAGTGTTGTGATTGTGCGATTCTACGGTAATGTATCGATTATTTTAAAACAAGAAACGAATAATATTGTGTATTCCGAATTCAAAATTATTGACGCTTAATTCAAATATAATTAAATTGCACGGTTCGGATTTATTGTATCGATTTTAAGCTGCCGGGACAGGCTGCTGTCTGCACTTAAGTTTTATTGTTCTGAATTGGAAATTAATTACTTTGGTTTAACATTAACAGTTTTAAATAGTGTATTTTTATATTTTTGTGTACACGTTATAATTATACTTTATTCAACATATTATTTATAAATGTACTAATTATTATTGTATGATAGGCACTACGAACGTTAAGAACGTGTAAAATTACTTTTCCATTTTTATAAATATTCCCAATATTTTTACAAATATTTGCCAGGTGGTTTTTGCCAACAATTATCATTCGCAAATCTTATTCATGATAACTTTATTGAGTATGGAACTACAGAGCCACGGCTTCACATCCAAAGAGCCGCATGTGGCTTGCGAGCCGCAGGTTGCTAACCCCTGGTTTAGGTGGTTGCAGGCCCATTTTCATTTGAGGTGACTGTCGTGATCATCGGGAGCAGCAACGAATCAGTGATAGACTTCAGAAATCACCCCTGTTCTGTATATGTAGATGAGAAACGACATTATTTATATTGTTATTCATCAATAACCGGAGAAGTACCACCGCCACACCTATTTCTAGCGTGAAGCAGTTCTTGCGTTTCGGTGGAAGGGTGTGGTTGCCGGCTCACTTTTATGTGAGACGACCATCTCAGTCCTCGGGAGTAGCAACGCATCTGTGGTCGACTTCATATACAACCCCTGTTCTATATGAGGTTGCTTACAAATGTCCATGGGCGGCAGTAACCATTTACCATCAGGTGGGCTGCTTGCTCGTTTCCTACTCATATTAATAAAAAGAGAAACCCATTTATTTCCATACCAGATTAATATATAAGTAACGTGGGTGACATAAAGTCAAAAACACACAAAATCAATAGACGAGTAACCAGACTCAACTAAATCTAAATTAATCAATCAGGTATCTGTCCGGCCGGGGATCGAACCCGGTGCCCATTGCGTGTAAAATTACTATTATAATCGGGTTGAGAAATAACATTAAGAATTTTAGAATAATTATATTGCTTCGCTTCAGTTAATATAACTTAAAAAATACATACAGTCGGACGTATAACCTCCTCCTTTTCGAAGTCGGTTAATAAGACTAAATTAAGCTCTTTTCTGTGTCTGTATAGAACTCAGCCCCCGGATGTTCAATTATTTAGGTTTAGGTTAGGTTTATAGGTATAGAACTCAGCCCCCGGATGTTCAATTATTTTACGGCGGGGCAAAAACATAAAAATGCCGCCCCTGCTGAGTTGTGTTTATTTTTACCATCATTTCAGCCATCAAATGTCCAATAATTGATGGTCATGAAAACGTATACGTGTCAAGAGTTCCACTTCCTACTGACTAGGCGTCCTAATAGTCAAAGTTAAAACAATATGTAGGCTGAAATTGCGGAAATAATAATGTATAATATATTTTAGTTTTTTTTTTACTTTTATAATTAATGATTTATTCGTGTAAATTTAAAATTAAAATTGTAGATGTACTAAGTGTAAGGGTATTTTACTATAAACATGAATAATATTCTCTGAATTATAGATGATGTAGGTGGATGATGAATATGCATCAAGTGTTTATGAAAATAGAAAAGGCGTTATTTAATACTATGTTGATTACATGGTGCTTGTCACTATCACAATCTTTTGCACTATCTCGAGTCTTAGATTATATAAGAATATAAACAGAATGTGAGTACATGTTATTTGTGGCCGTTCTGGCTACCTTATATAATTATGTATGTCCGTGACCTTTTTGTTTTCGAGAGGAAAACCAAAGAGGGTCCGATGTCGGGTTATGTGGGATTTTTACAGCATTAAAACCCCTCAGGAACGTCCTCAGCGAAGAGGACTCCGGGATCTGCAAAGAATTGCAACTGGAGTCCCCTGACCCATCCAGATGAGCTGTTGGGCTCACCGCATCTTTACGATGGTATACGACGATGCGTTCCCCTCTTGCTATCCATGACTGCAGAAGTCTTTTTTAACCGACTTCCAAAAAGGAGTAGGTACTCAATTTGTCTGCATTTTTTTATGTTTGATACATCGAAAGTTGAGGTTAGAGTGGACCGATTTTGACAATTTTTGTTTATTCGAAAGCTGTTGCTTGCAGTTGGGTCCCATTTTAATTTGGTTCAGTTCTGACAAGGGCAACCATGAGAAAAACGCATAAGTCTTTAATTTGCGTAAAGAACGTGCTCGACAAATGGAGAAATAACTCAGTTTCTACTGATCCGATTCTCATGAAACTTGGAATCAACATTAGGTATGAAAGACGAAATATTGTGATGGAAAATTTGA
>DWNE01004351.1:0-15318 GCA_018249875.1 Cecropterus toxeus
GGACTGAGATGGTCGCCTCATATAAAAGTGAGCCGGCAACCACACCCTTCCACCGAAACGCAAGAACTGCTTTACGCAAGAAATAGGTGTGACGGTGGTACTTCCCCGGTCGAACTACATTGGTTCTACCACCTGGCAGTCTCCGGACTGTACTAATTTAACAAGATACTTTTTAAGGCAGTAATGCTGGTTTTATAGGCTTCCTATAGAACTTATCTACCATTTATTTATTTTGCCTACTTAACGGCAGGTGGATTGCATGATATGCTATTGCCTTGATTATTTATAAAAATATCCAGGATTCTCCGCAAAACAGAGTACGGTGAGAGAAAGGAAAGCGGTGTAGTTTTATTTGCAATCAATTTGAGTCGTTTAGCACTGAGCTCGAACTATTAGGGTCTATCAAGATAATGCGATATGCGGGACCCAATAATGAAAATAGACAATGGGTTTATTGTTCTTAAGTTAATTAGACTGAGATGTGGACCGCTAAATAAAAGGCATTTGTTGAAAGGCTTTGGAAAAACTATGTACAAATGTATACTTTTTAAGAATTAAGTAGCAAACGAGCATGTAGTCTACCTGACAGTAAGCGGTCACTGCCGCCCATGGATTTTGGTAAACAACTTTAGGGAGAACAGGCGTACTATCTGAAGTCAATCAGAAACAACGTATGTAACGTTGTTTCTGAAGGACAAATATGATCGCTTTACATGAAAATACCACCGAAACGCAAAATCTGCTATAAAATAGGTGTCGCGGTGGTATCTTCCTGGTCGAACCGTACTACGAGTAGTTCTAACACCGTGTATTCATGCTATTGCTATTTCAATACCCTATATTTATTAATATACATATTTGTACTCTAACCGATACTATAATAAACATATAAGGACTATATAAAAACACCTTCTCGCGACTCAACCCGCTACGATTGTTTTTACCATGGCAATGAATATCCTATGTGTTTAGATAGATAAGTTAAACTTCATTTTTAGATCATAAACTATATGAGTTCCAAATTGTAACTATGTCCGACTAGTAGTTTCTGCGTAAAAGAGTAACAAATAAATGTTAAGAGTTAATAAATAAATAAATAAATTATCAAAGTACTAGGGGAAGTATCCGTGCTTCACTACGTGACAAAAATAGGTTTTACACGTTAACATGAAAAGTGATAAGGACCTTCCGCATAGAAAATTAAATATTCACCTCATATATGCCATCAAGAGTTTGCTATTTTTAGCGTTTTCTTTATTTAAAATTTAAATATGATAGTCGGAGACCAAAGATGTGTAATTTCACTAAAATGGTCGCTATCGTTAAATAACAAAAATATCGAAATTAAAAGAGGTGTATAGACTGATCAGATAAATAAGCTACATGCAAAATTTCGTGTAAATCGGGCCAGTGGTTCTTGCATGATTGAGTAACACACAGACACACCATCTCATTTTTACATATTAGTATAGATAAATAATTGAATATGTCAGGCTTTATTCAAATTGCTATAATTTGCAAGAGTTCCCAAAACGTTGCTGGCATTAGTGAATAGCTGAGCTAATTCTCTGAGGTAAGCGTTAACCCTATAGTCGTTAGTGCCCTTAATTAGCCGCCGCGAAAGGTGTTTAGTGATGTTAGTTTTCATTTATTTTCTTCTTTGCAACTCATATTTTACTCCACTCATTCTAGTCTATCAATAGCTTTCCACATTTGTGGCGAGTATTAAATGTTTTTATGTCTATTGATGAGTTTTCATTTTGCCTTATATTAAATCTATTAAAATTTTGGATTTTAACTTGAACGACGTATTAAGACGTACAGGAAATCAGACGTACAGAAGATCAAAATAATGAAATTTGACTTTATTACATAAGAGTATAAAAAGAAATTAACATGCGGTCACCTGTAACATCGATCACAAATGCGTTGCCACTCCTGACTCCTGAGATAAGATCTACTTCACCCAATAAATCGCCTGTTTATTTGACTAACCTAACCTGCCCCGTTGACCAATATTGTCTCTACCATAAATAATTGTTCTGTCTAAATCTTCAGATTACTCGTATATTTGAATAATGTAACGTAATAGACACTATTTTATAATGAACTTAGGAAATTGACCTTTCTGTGTTGACACTTCAACCACAGGGCCAAATAAATGAGTTTTCGATCGATTCCGAAAGTTCCGCGTACCACATTAGTTTAAAGGGCAAGTCGCGGCTAACCTTGTCAGTTCTGTTAAAATACTTATATTCGCGTGTGTACACATGACTTTTTGTAAAGGATTGAGTTAGCTTGTAGATGCTCGTTTGTATGCAATTTGCTTGGTGGTAAGTGGTCATTGGCATGGAGATTTATTTACAATTTTATATAGATCAGGTTCTATGAGAATACGAAATTAATTAAAGTTGTATTGCTACAGCTGAGCCAAAGTGAGCCGGCGCCGGCGCATGGAAACCCAAGACCTGTCTTAGATCAGGAGTATGGTTCATCATATTCCTTCTACCACCACGGGATCGTGGTAGCCAAACTGATGGAAATATATGAGTTTAACTATGATTTTGTTATGACCGAACTAAAATAAAGAGTGAAATTTTCGTAGCCAAATAGTATGACCTCCTCTGGAACCTCTTGTATAGAAGCATATTAATTTGTCTGCCATGTCATGCGTCTGTCAGGTCTGTAGATAATCGTATAAACGGGGTTTTATTGTTCATTAGTTTCACCGTCGTAGCACCACAGAGTGATACTATTTAAACTTTTAAGAAAACATCTCCTTGCCAATATAAGACACACTATTAAATGCAAAACATCCACGCAAAGGGCCGCATTGTGCGCTTTACGGCCGACTCCAAACGTTATTGTCAATAAAACGAGTCGCCATCATTCATGGCCGGCTTAAACTTAAATGGATTCGCTTACATGAGGTCTTTGTAAGGTTAAGTTGTTCGAGATAAGTAATAGGTCTGAGCAAGCGATTTGTTCTCATAGGTATCTTCGCCGTTTATGGATTATTTCGGTACCAATTTTATTTGAAATACTCTTTTTTATCCAATTTTATTAAGAAACGTTGAAGATGTCATGTAGGTAGTTATTGGAAAGTGGGACGCCCGATTATTTTAGATTCTTACCCACTAAAACCTTTCCGCTAGCCGTACTTAGCGTTGAGAAGTGGACTTCGAGATCTCCAAGGGAACGCAATAGGAGTTTTCTGAGCACTTCACTCCGTCGGATTACGTCCAGGAAGGCGTAAAAGCCCAGCGTGTGGTGGACTTCTACGCCTGTCTGGTGTTTACGATGATATGCGATTACACATACACAAGCCGTCCCTCCCGAGATTTGAGCATTCAGGGCACCCTTGAGCCCCTATTAGTCGCCTCTTACGACAGGCAGTGGATATCGCAGCCCAGAATTACAGGGACAAAATACTACATTTAGATGTGGAATATAAATTTATTGAATTCCCTGTGGACGACAGAAATCACCAGACAGAGGTCTGTGTATTAAATTTGTTACTTGGCTTATAAAATACATATTAATATTAAGCATACAAATAATACCTGCATACCTTAAATCGCATTGTTGTATGAACTGTTCGAATCACTTAGAAGTATTAAATGAATAATTTATTTAATTTTCGATATCGTGCCGACCCTTTTTGTTTGTCTTTAATTCTAAATTATAATATTAATCACTTTTGAGGAACTCCGAGTGTTTGAAAATGAATTGTTTCCAATCCGAAAAATATCGCGAAGGTATTAAGTACACCTTCGCGATATTTTTTTCCGTTTGTCTATATATCTATGCCTCGATTTTAATACAACATACAAAATTTATTTGTTGCTTGGATGCCCTATTCCTTCATAGAAAACAAGAAACTTCTGAGAAAAAATAGAGCAAATATAACTAAGTCCCAAATTATAATTTATTTTGTTACAAATTACTCTGTCAACGTTATCTTTGTGTGGTGTAAAGTACAAGCAGAATTAATTTATAGTTTTATAAAAAAAAAGATAGCTTGGAGCCCAACGTTTGCCATCTTCGAATCTCGAATGAATATACCGTACATAACTAAAAATGGTATGATTCTTTATTTAGTTTATCTTACAAGTTTTTTTTCGTTTTCTTGTCTTGTGTTTGTTTATCTGCATCATTCATCTTTTTACGATAATTCTTAAAATAATTATAAACATACTGTATTTACGCAACACACGCAAACATATCTTTTAGTATGATTATATTATATATTCCATTTATTTTACAATTAGAAAGTTGTATCTGGATTTAAACATATCTAGTAATCTTAACGTTAAAAGTATAAGGCAAATAAAATGATAAAGTACGCCCTTTAAATTAGAAATCTTTGTATCCTGGGCATTATTGTCACCTTTGTGAAAAATCTCAATAGTTATATAAATACCAAATGAATTAAAGGACTATATTTTATTTATGCGTCTGCTTCGCTGATCGAATGTGGATGTCTCAAAACAGTATAGCGATGACCGACACTTCATACGCTTGTAACTTGTACCATTCCCTCTGTCGACTATGCCAGGTATTGTGGAGCATACGAGGCCTGCGTTGGCATGTAGGCGCATACCGTACACTAGCATAGCTTCGCTGAACTTGCGACGTTGTATCCAACCAGAGTTGTATTTATATGTTAAATCTGCAATTGGCATAAATTAAATGTTTCTGCCTTATAACAGCAGCGTTATGCGTTGCTATGTTCTGGTCTAAAGGGTGTGGTAAGGGAGATATACTTATCCGAGGCATCCCAACTTAGTCCTGAAGGGTAGGAACATGCCTATGAGTTAATCTAATTTTATCCGGGGAAGTACCACCGCCACACCTATTTCTCGCGAAAAGCAGTTCTTGCGAGAGGTGGAAGGGTGTGGTTGCCGGCTCATTTTTATATGAGGCGACCATCTCAGTCCTCGGGAGTAGCAACGCAACTGTGGTCGACTTCATATAGAAACCCTCTTCTATATGAGGTTGCTTACAAATGTTCATGGGTGGCGGTAACCAATTATAATCAGGTGGGCTGCTTGCTCGTTTGCTACTTCATATTAATAAAAAAAAATCTGGGGTTGGTTACAGACGTCCATGAGCGGCGAAGGCACTATCTATCAGGTGGACTGCAAGCTCGTCTGCTACTTCCATGTTATAAAAAAATCTTAAAACAAAGAAAGCTTATATTCTTTGTTTTAAGATAAATACAGGTTTTTTTTATTAGATCATAGTACAAGTTAGGTTTATTATTTAAATTTATTTTACCAGATTTGTGGTTACACTCTAAGTGAAAAATCTATTCCCTCATAATCACATGTCTTCTTACTTATTAATTATTGTGATCTTATTCTATCCCACAACTGGGAAAGACTACTATTAAAGGATAAAGGATCTATAGTTCAATATGCTGGTCCGCTTCAGATAGGACGCTCGAAGTAGAGGGAAAGAAACGTATCTGATCGGCATATCTTACTAATACCTAGTATAAACGTGAAAGTGTGTGAGGATGCATGTGTGTTTGTCACCGTTGGACATGAACCAAGCAGACGGAATCGCGGGAATGATCTAGTATTAACATATGTTCATCATATTCTATCTATCAAGTCTATCTCAGTGTAGGTAACCGATCCGAGGTATGATTACAACTTGAATAGAGTTACTAATGCTGTTAACTAGTTCGGGCTCCTACGACGAGTTATTGAGCTATCGAATATCATTTGAAATTCATAACCAGAACAGTGGTAGTATAGTATAACAGGCATTGTTCGGAACTCCTCAGAAACTAAACTAGCTTTGATTCAGATATGACATAGTGGAAACACAAAATAAGAATAGTAAAGTAAATCTTAGTAAAGTCTATAGTGACAAGATAAATAAGATTTTTTTCTTAATTTAATACCTGCCTTACCGGCTCAAGATTTCTCTTTAGTTTTGGGTGTTTCTTCTATAAATACCTACTTAGTTAGAATCTTTATTGAAATCGTATAATACGTGCCCGGTATCGGGACGATAAAAGATTGACGTAGAGGAATATACGCGTTAACCTACATATTAAACGTATTTTGCAATTAAATGGTTAATTTTATGAAACATCTAAGCATTCTTAGTTACCAACAAGAAATAAAACAAACATTCCTTAGAACCATTTCTTCAAGAACCTGGCCGTTTTAAATATTTTCAGGAAATGAATGTTGTAGAAAAAAACCCTTTAAGTCGGTGCCAAAAAATAGGGGAAAAAAGAAAATGTGGTTAAGCGTGAACTGTGAAAGTGTGCGTGGTTCCGTTAAATTAACAGTTCTTGTAGCATTATCAAATTCGTTTTGAGTTTATTTCTATCATTTATTATGCGTATATTACAATATTTATTTGCTTACTGTAAAATGTTCTTGGTCATTTAAACATTTTGTAAAGATGTTTCTGAAGGCTGTAATATAACCATTTTATATTTATAACCTGGTTCAGATCCATTTTATTTATTCCTCCTTCCCATCCCTCCTTAAGGGGAAACCTTAAAAATGGTAGGTAACCCGTCGAAGTGGGAGCTACACCTAGTTATGTGGGACTCTTACCCCTAAATCCTCTTCGATTTACGACGCTGTGAAGAGATGTCCGGGATCTCTTAGGTAACGTAACCGGAGTCTTCTGAGCGTTTAGGCCCGTTGTGCTCCGCCCAGGTGGACGTGAAATCACACCTCACATCTGGTATTTATGACGGTATGCGATCAGACATACCGTCGTCCTTCCCGGGGTTGATGGCCGGGCGGTTCGCGGACTCTTGCCGCCCGCAAGCCAGGAATCTCCTTTTCAGTCGCCTCTTATGCCAGCCAGGGGTTACCGTCATCCCTTTACGGAGGATGCTATTTTTGCGATTTTGGAGCAGGGGCTTAGGTTGTCCTTTATCTGAATCTTTCGTTATATTTATGTTGTTATATTAGGATTTTAGGAGACTTCAGCACCCTTATATAGTAGTATATTATACAATTGTATAATTCAATACGAATTCGAACTGACGTACAGTCAGTTTGGAGAAATGCGAGTAGAGTGCAAAGTACTAAGTATAAGGTAAAAAGTTCTATCTTTGACAACGCTTACTATAAGCATATATAAAACATCTTTACTATTTTATTTAATTATAAAGTTTTATGATAATTTAAAAAGGATTAACTATTGTACCTAAATTAAGTAGCAATCAGTACATATTTAGAAAGTCAACATCGGTACATTTGGTCGTTCAAGTCGGATCCAAAACTTTATCGTTCATTAAGTAATAGGAACTAAGGAAACAATTTTACGGGTAAGAAAACCACACCCAATGAACGCCACTTTAACACTGATTTATTTATATAGTAAACGTAAAAATGTTTAGTATGAAATTATGTGATTGTGAATGCAAATTGTCTACATGTGCAAGTAAAGCACATACATATGAAAACTCGTTAATAAGCACTATTGGAATGTACGTGCAATAACTCGTACAAAGTTTGTATTTTTATTTCGTAGCGTAAATTCACTAAAGCAAGCAAGTAAGCAGTTTTTCTTCACACTAGAAATGTGGTTTCCGACTAACTTTTATCATTTTCATCTCAGTACTCAGGAGTAGCAACGCATCTGTGATTGTCTTCATATAGATCTGTTCTATATGTTGCTAACAAGTGTCCATGGCGGCAGTGACCACTTTCCATCAATTGGACTTCTCGTTTGAATTTCTATATTACACAAAAGTGAATATGTAAGCGTTTTGTCGTCTCCTTCAATAGTGGGAGTTAAGAGAAGTTTGATAGGCGCTAGCTACGTTTATTTGCCTTTTTAATAAAAAATAGCCTCATGGATTCATGGCGTGTGTTTACGGAACCCTAATAAATAGTGAAAGTCCGGCATAGCGTGCCTGAAAACTTCGGCATACTTCGCTTTCACTTTGAGACTGTCGCGGCGGATTCTTACACTTTAATATTACTTCAAAGGATTTTACGCGGTCAAGTTCACTAAAATGTTGCTTTTTTCCACTGTTCAGGCGGTGGCGTGTTTTGAATGTTGCTTTGTTGTGGATTGTTTAACGTAAAAAGTATGAAGCTTCACAATGATGTATTGTAAATTAGAATATTTAGACACAGAATAAAGATTTGTTTTTGCTATATTTTACTTAGACGCTTAGACGGTGCATTCCTGAGTAAGCTATTTTCTTTACCGCGGATCAGCAGAGATTAAGATATTACTTTAAATGAATTACTTTGCTAGATGGTAAAACCGTAGTGTAGTATGATCGGGGAGGTACCATCAAACCTATGTTATGTATTTCTAGTGTGAAGCATTCTAGCATTTTGGTGAAAAGACGCGGTTTCCCGCTCACTAATATATGAGGCAACCACCTTAGCCCTCGTTGGGAGCAATGCATCTGTGATCGTTTTCAGATAAACTCCATGTGCTACATGAAGTTGCTTAGAGATGTCCATGGTGCTTAAAGTATTCATTCATATTGCCAGAAAAATAAATAAAATATTAAAATTTACAGAGCTAGGCACTGTTTTAATAACGCCCTACAGAACAATTGATACTGTTATCTTTCAAATCCTTAGATGCTTCTAAAAGTATTTTATATATCATAAATAAATCAAATATGTTTTTCTTAAGATTATGTATCTATAAATAATAAGACTCATTTTATTTTTATCATACTGAAGTAGCAAACGACCATCCAGTCCATCTGATGGAAAGTGGCTGCAGCCAACATTGTGACTCCAGAATCGAACCAGGGTTCTACCATCTTCAAACATTCTTGCGAAGAGGCGTGATTCAATTGTTACGATATTTAAATTTAATTGTTAATAAGAATGTAATCCACGTGGATGGTAAGAGAACATTGCGGTTCAAAAATTTGTAACTCATAAATATCATTAAAATTTTACCCTACGTAAGTTTGGTTTGGATGCGTTACTAGGTTACTACCCTAGAAGAATAAATGGTCACCTCTCTTGTAAATGTGGATACCTTGTCACGCCGTCCAAACCAGAATAAAAGCCATTGATATTGCCATTATAAATTGGAAATAAGTTAGGACGTGTTGGAGGGTTTTACCACCTTACATGTTTCTATAAAGTTTAATAAATTTTTGTTCTACATCTACATAATGTTGCGTCTATATAACAGGCCAAAATCACAAGAAGCACTTGTAATTTTGGCCTAAAAACTTAAACGGTGTAGTATAGGACCAGCACTAAATGTCAAGGGGTAACTCCTTGTGGTAGTAAGTCGCGTTCGAGATCTTAGCATACACTTCAGTGCGTCGCTGCAGCTCTCACGCTCATAAGCGGATTAAATGCTGTAAGTAAAGTATTTATCGAACAAAAAAGTTCATAAATGTTTTTTTTTTCATTGTACTGTTTCGTCGTTGTCTTTATGGTTCGCTTTTGAAGACAAACCGTCATACATTTTCTGTTCTGTGATTATACGAGGCGTTCCAATTTAGTCGGTGATCAAAGTTTTTTGTGTTTCGCGTGAGGGTTGAACCGAATTGAAGATGAAATACGGTTGAAATTTAACTGAACCGGGAAGGTAGCGCTGCCACACCTATTTCTAGTGTGAATCAGTTGCGGTGTTTCGGTGGAAGAGTGTAGTGCCATCACATTTTATACAAAACGACCATCTTAGTCCTCGGGAGTAGCAACGCAACTGTGATTGATGTCAGATCGACTCCTGTTCTACACGAAGTTCCTTACAGATTCATGAGGGGTGGTCACTTATTGTCAGATAAAATTAATGTTCATTGAAAATTAATGTATTGATGTTTTTCTGTCGCGTTGGTGTTTCTTTCAACATAGGGTTTATATATAGTACCGTAGCACGGCAATTTATTACGGTTCTACGTCTCAAATCTTCCCGATGAATGTATGCCATTTCGCTCGCGATCTTATGTATCACGAGTCATACCAGACTTGAGAGAAATTCGGATATTCACGCTCGATCCACTTGTGAAGAATGAAGGGCTTGTGTTAGGCGATCACATTTTAAAATAAATTATTTTGAAAGGGGTAGAACCCTTTGTGGTTTTTGATGAGATTAAAGTAGCAATCGAGCATTCAACCCACTTGGTAAGTGGTTACTGCCACCCGTGGATAATATAAGCAACTTCATATAGAATCCTTAATCTGAAGTCAATCACTGATGCGTTGCTACTCTCGAGGACTGAGATGGTCTCCTCGTATATAAGACAGTCTGCAATCACACACTTCCAACGAAATGCAAGAAGTTTCACGCTAGAAATAGGTGTGGCGGTGGTACCTGCCCAGTCGAACTACACTGGTTCTACCATCTGGCAAATTGGTAAACTGGATCGAGTCTGAGGATACCACCGTTACACCTATTACTATTTAAGAACAGCAGTCTTACGCTCTATTGTGTTATTTTGTAAAGGGTGTGGTTAGGGAGATTTGATAGAGGCATTTCAACTTAGTTCTCGGCGATAGCAACGAATCTGTAGTCAACACGGGGTTAACTATACGTTTGTGGGTGGCATTGGGAAGACGTAATATTCAGACTATGCAACAAAACACTGAATGAGCCCTAATCATTTTACCCTTTCAATTTACTCCGGCAAATACGATAGTCGCCGCGTCAATGCATTGCGAGCAATTAAAACTACTTTGCCGTAGTACATTTAAGAAACCTTCATGTACGATATTGACAAGTTTTATTCGAGATATTTAGAATAAATTTGTCATACGGGGCAAATGTTTTATTTAGAGATGAAGACGTAACTACCTAAGCCATTTTATTCGTAATTAACATCATAAGTGTGACATGTTACTAACCTGTGATATGCTTAAAAGTGTGTTAATATTTTTTATCAGACACCTGATAGTAAGTGCTTACCGCCGTATGAATATCTGAAAGCAACTTCACATAGAACAGGGATTTTGCCTAAAGTCCATCATAGATGTGTATGCCTGACATATAAATGAGCCGGCAATCACATTTCTCCAACGAAATGTAAGAACTGCTTCACGCTACAAATTGTAATGCCGGTGGTACCTCCCCGGACGAACAACATTGGTTTAATCACCTGCTAATTTTAATATTTTCATACTTAAACCTAACTAAGAGGCATCCAGGCTACTTTAATTAGTATTACGGAAAGTAATCACCGTCAGAGAGACATTTGCAACATCAGAGGAGTCACCAATGCATCGCCGGCTTTGAAGAGAGACAAGAGCTCTTTCTACATTGATAAAGAGTGGTATTAAAATTATGCCATCGTGGAACTTTTGTCGTTAATCTTACCAGCCTTTTAATATCCTCAAGGCCAATCTTCTACTAATAAATTAAGATAATAAATAACGAAGTACCCTTTTTTCAGCAGATATTGTGCCTTTATATAGAAACATTCCAACGTTCTATTTATAAAAATTGTGCTTATAAAATGTTTTTTATTAAAAATACATAACAGTTCAATAGTTGTAGTAATGTTATGAAGACGAGTATCTAGATGGTTTTATTTGAGAGGTCAAAGAGTTCCTCAACCTATCCATTTTTTTATAAATATGAAGTAGCAAACGAGCAAGCAGCCCACCTGATGGTAATTGGTTACTGGCGCTCATGGACATTTGTAAGCAACTTCATATAGAACAGGGGTTCTATATGAAGTCTATCACAGATGTGTTTTAAGTCCCGAGAACTGAGATGGTCGCCTCATATAAAAGTGAGCCGGCAACCACACCCTTCACCGAAACGCAAGAAATGTTTAACGCTAGAAATAGGTGTGGCGGGGGGACTTCCCCCGGCCAACTACAATGGTTCTACCACCTGGCAATTTTTTTTTTAAATAAAATCTTATAATATCAAATATATTATACACGAAGAATACATGTTTGTGTTTCTTAAAATCATTAAATGTGGTTCAGTTTTCTACGTTCCACTAGAATGGTTTTCCATGTGTAGATCTTGCTGAGGTGGAAGGCTGTGGTTGCCGGTTTATTTTTATATGAGGCAAACATGGTGATTAACTTCAAATAGAACCTCAGTCCCAAATAAAGTTGCCTACAGATGTCCACGGAAAGCAGTGACCACTTCCCATCAAGTGGACTGCATTCTTGTTTGCTGTTCCAAAGCAAAATGTAAATTTTGGTAAACTGGCATGACTCTTTTGTTCACCATTATCTATACCTTTTATCGTATTTCGTACAAACATACTTTAGTATTTGCAATCAATTTTAAAAGCGAAGTTTCAGAAATATGCGTAAATAAAGCCACAATTTAGCCTCTGAGTTCGAGACTTTTAGCAACAAGTTCGCAACAGGTGACTTTGGTCCCTTCAATGCGAGAAAACCATCCCGGGATTAATTGGGAATGTGGAAAATTTGCGCAGAATTTCCCTTGTAAGCGTGCAATACCAACGTCAACTAAATATTTTAACTCTACACATAATATGTATGATGAAACTTAAAAAAATACTTATTTGCCTAAACTACGAAAGCTAGAACCATGCTCGGACAATCGGTGTATTTTATGATGTAGGGACCAACTAAGTATTGTTTATTTGATTTCCAAACTCTAGGTGGTTTGAAAGGTAGTAATATTTTGTATTGTCTGCGCGAAGTTGCGGATAACATCTTCTTTTAGTAAATTGCCAGAAAATAAAATTTAGCTAAGACGAAAAATAGAGTTTGGAATTTTTAATATCTCATACGTGCCAGTTATCTCGCATTGATGGATCCTAAACTCTATCTGATTTTTAAATATATTTTAACGAACATGCAACCACCTGTTGTGAACTTCACTGCCGATGGGCATTTTTAATTCGCAAAGAAGCCTTGCTTCTTTTTAAAGTGCACCTCATTTTGATATCTAAACCGAGTACAGTACCTTTATACAATATCATAATTGTAATAAGGTTCATCCGTATAGTGCGTGTATGAGTGACAATTTAAATTTTATGGTATTTTTATGGTATTTTATTATATTTATTTATTTAGGTGGTTCTTATTCACAAATTTCGTATCAGCGTTGTAATCACAACCACGATCAAATGATACCGTCTAAAGCGCTTCACCGACCAACCTACGGTGGTTCAATTCCTGAAGAACTACCGCCACTCCTTACTATACTATAGTTTTAGTGATACTGAGTTCCCGTTCAAAGGGCATAATAACCCACAGTAAGTAAAATACAATTTGATCATCTTACCTTATGTTTGAGTAGTCGTCAGCGTTCCGGCGAGAGGAAGCTCGTGTCGAATCGTAAGAGATGCGTCATGCTGCTGTGTGTACCGCGCGGCGTCTGATGCAAGACTGACGGCGTGTGGTGCCGCCGCCACGAGGGCCGCTGTGGGCGTGGTAGCTACTGGACACGCCCACCGCAACAAGTGGCCCAGTGGATGCTGGGACGGAGACTGACTCCGGACTGTAGTGTTAGGCGTGATGCACATCGCCTTAAGCAATACTAGTAAATATTTTTTAAGAAGGCAGATTCGTCATAGATTGTCTATGGATTGGATTCTCATCAGGCACGATCGTTAGACCAGCCTACGATCAAATCGTCATTATGATAAAATATCTGAGATCTAAAGGCCTCGCGGTTTTACGTTGAGTTGGTCACCGCACGCGGACTTCAATCGAACCCGGCAATTAAATTGCCGACCAATGTTCAGCACATTGGTTGGTAGTCATTTAGCAGAATAAGAAACTGATCTAATGTATCACCTACCTGAGGGTGCCAATTACCTTGCAAATTTTGAGGACTAAGGCGGAATGCCGTGTACTTTACAACACCCTATTAACTAACGCAGTATCGTTTATCTACTGTCATAAGGCATAAATATTATATCATCAATACTTATATATTAAGATTGATAGATACACGAAGTTGACATCGTGATTCTAACGGCTTTACTTTAAGGCTTCCACAAAGGCTACAATCCGTTCGTCCCTAAATTGACATTGGACGAATTCTTCATCTAAAATTTAAAATCACAAACCGAGAAAGGAGATCGAAATGAATAAGTTGGAAGTCTTCCTAGGTGGGGATCGAGCCTGGAACCTTTTGTCAGATTGGTATGATGGCCGTTGCATTACGTATCAACAAGATTTTTTTAGGAAATAGAATTTATAGGAACCTAAAGGACCTTAACATCTTACTTGTCAGTCGCCTTGTTACATCTTACAATTATTATTGTTATTACTTAATTCTGGATTGAAAAATGTAACCTTAAATCTAGAATTGTACTCGTAGCGCTAAACTTTTTTGCTATATAAAAAAAGATGTATCATTTCTACATGATATCACAAACAGTATCGTAAAATTCAGTTTTAAGGTTCTACACACTACACTTACCTTAGTCGAGATATATCAATAAGAAAAACGGTTTAGACGTAGTGTAACTAGGTACACCTATAATTAAGGTAAGTGCCCATCAACATTCCCCTTCATCATCATCATTTCTCCCCGCCAGTGGATATCTTAAACCATGAAACTTGGTCGAAATATCGGCAAGAACGAAATAAAATCAGCATATCATGACAATCCCTTACAAATTAAACAGGATGAATTCTGCAAAAATATCAGTGGAAAATATCATAAAAACTATTCTATTCCAAACCTTATGTTCAGCTGTGGGCCTCATCAGGGCGACACGCCCCTCCGGTGTGATCTTCCTTGATTGGACCAATCATTCGGAAAGCTACCATTTTTGCCGTATTCCACTCTCTATTAATGTTATTCTTCTCCTAAATATACAATAGATACAGACGCTGAATTATATTCCCGTGATATTCCTTTCTATTCGAGATTCTAATAAATTAAGTGCTAATTTTCTTTACTGAGTTAAAGTGCATCAACGCACAGTTAAAAGTAGTGATAGATAAGTTAAATGAAGTTCAGTTAACGATCTATTTTTCATTTATAATGTTAACCAAAATATGTTAGAATTTCTGACGACCAAATAATTTCATATACTATCTCTATTTGCCTCTATTATACTTATTATAGATAGATTTTTAGGGTTCCGTAGCCAAATGGCAAATCGGAACCCTTATAGATTCGTCATGTCTGTCTGTCAGTCCGTCTGTCCGTATGTCACAGCCATTTTATTCGGAAACTATTAAGACTGCAGAGTTGAAACTTGGTAGGTAAGTGTATTCTGTAAAACGCTTTCCGAATTTGGTACAAACATAAAAAATATATTAAATTTATGGAGGGCTCCCCATGCATGGAACTGAAACTCAAAAATCATTTTTTCCCAAAGTCGATTGTTTGAGAGATAATCCATTTAAAAGTAGTAAAATGAGTGTAAACCCCCCTTCACCCTTAATTTCT
>DWNE01004352.1:0-15311 GCA_018249875.1 Cecropterus toxeus
AACACGTGACGAACGTAAGATGGCGCCTCGACCACGCTCGAGGCTGTCCTCTGCTCTGATTGGACGTTAAGTAATACGACAATACAACGACTTTAAATAAATTAATAAGATTGCAAACACCATTAAAATGTAATAAATCTGAGTGCAATTAAATTAAGATTTTACAAAGTGTTTTTAATAAAAATAAACTCTCACTTCCTGCATATCAATTTGTCGGAACTAATGAAATGCATTTCCGTGTCCGTCTTCCTCAAGAAATTAATAAGGGCTTTTTACAATACAAAGTTGTAGTAAGTTAAATGATTATTAAACAACGATTTCACAAGTAATTATTTAAGTAAACAATTGATCTCGCATCGTATAACTATCAATCGACTCGGTCTCCATGCACTTCCTCCGACATATACATAATGGGATATACTACGTATATATAACAACGCGAGTCGTCGATACATACATGTATACAAAAAAATATTGATAGGATTTCGTTGTAATTTGACGCACAGATAGTTATGATAATTACTTCTACATATGATACTATTGGCTGTGGTATTCGTGACCAAAATACGCGGAGCCGCGGGAATAAGCTAGAGATACACATCGTTATTTTTGTATTACAAAGCAGATTTCAGCTGAACTATTATTAAGACTCCACTGTCCGTCTGGCCGTCTATCCGTGTGTCCGTCTGTCCGTCTGTCTCTCACCAGGCTGTATCTCACGGACCGTAATAGCTAGACAGTTAAAATTTACGCAAAAGATGTATTTTTGTTGCGGCTATAACAAATACTATACTCAGTGCAAAACTAATATTTATAACTATTGGTGTATAGTATGAATATTCTATGGATTTAAAATAATTTTGATGTATACATACAAGATTAGTGTTTCTTCTTGAAGCATAAAACGACAATGTGATTCGTCTAAAAAGAAAAGTGCTCTATTCATTAAATAAAATTCGTATTTTAACAACAAAGTATAAACTAATGAAATAGGTACTTATTAACCTTAAAAGAAAAAAGAATCAACAATGAAATGTCCATGCTTGTTTCACAAACACAATGAACACTAAATTAACTTATTATTGAAATTATTTTATATACACATTCGCTTAAGACTTTCCATTGAAGTGACATAAAATGTCAAATGTCAAAGCTGTCATACATTTAATACATATCGCCGGTAGCACAAAGTGACATAAAAGAAAAAAAAATGAAATCGGTCCAGGAACACCCGAGTTATTAAAGATTGTAAGAAATCGGGTTTTTCCAATTTTCCGGGAAAACTGCTGAAAATTTGTCAATTTCCATAAAATGGGCCCCCCTGTGAAACTGACCGCATACAATGACGGTCGAATCGTGACGGTCGGTAGCGGCATCAGGGAGTTATGCCCGAACATACATAAAAAAAAAAATACGTAACGAATAGATAACCTCTCTTCCTTTGGGAAGTCGGTTAATAAAACAATAATAGTTTAAAAAAATACAAAAAAACTGATTTTGTAACAGCTGAACTAAAAAAATCGAAAATATTTTTTATACAGTCAATTTGGGTAGTTTTGTAGTTCCGGGTAACTTTGAATAAAACTGGTCTCATAATTCTATTTTTTTTCAACACTTCTATACAACTGATAACTGCGTGAAACGTTAATGGCAAATTTTCTAATTGTCAAATGTTACCTAAAATTAATAGTTGTTAAAGAAAATTTCAGATATTCAAATTTTCTGTTCGCGGTCTTTTTCATCTTTCTTTCATTCAAAATAAGACTTCAATGTTACCCATGACATTAAAGTTATCACAATTCAAGGATTTTTGTACATTACAACAGTTCCGTTAAAAGTTACCTATAACTTAACATTACTTTTTTTTTTTTAATTTCGTAAACAGCTTGAGGTGTTTTTGAAACATTTTACAGTAACTACTGTTACCGAAATATTTTAAACTATTTTTGTGTTTAATTTTACATGAGTCTGAATACCACCCAGGGACCTTACGCGACTAAGTGCTACGTAAGCTTGTCCAGCGGCAAATAACCGAAAATCTAGATAACCGACTGCGTAATCAACTACACAGCCTCGCATTTTAGGAACAGTCAATGTCTAACCACAGCCCTCTTTATCGTCTGATTTTCTAAAAACGAAGAAATGGATGTTGCATTTTATGAAACCAGAAAGCCGAATACTAAATTTTATTCCACTTAGGGTTCTAGGGCTCTTACGAGTAGTTTTTTCATTAATGGTGAAATATGTATTCCTTAATATCAAATCACATATTTCGCTCCTTGATAAGCATGCAAAGTTTTAACTCAATCCGCTGTTTTAAAGTAGGTAAATTTCACTTTCAAAGATTCCGTTACATAGATACATCGTATGTATTTACGTACATAAGAAGCTAATAAAAGCGCGTTAAAAGATAATTGTTATTGTTAAGAGAGTAGAGAACAATATACTTATTTGAAAGTATTAATAAATCATTTATAAAAGATGTTAAAGCAGAGTACAGGGATCTCATATTATCTTAAAATATTCGCAAAACATTCGCACAAATTTTTGCGAATGCGAATGCGAATGCGAATTTCCAAAAACATGCGAATATTCGCGAATGCGAATGCGAATGCAAATATTCGTTACATCCCTAATCCACTGTATCAACAAAAACTATATACAAAATGGATAGTCCTATCTCGTTTCAATTTGTCTGAATAATGTAAGCCTTTTCTCATAATCATGTAAGCCTAGTTAGCTATCCTTAACGTTTATAAATAGGTAGCATTTTTCTGACACGAGCAATAACACATAATAATTTCAAGGTTCAATTCCTCAACGTATAGAGGATAAGTTTAGGACATTTTGGTAAATTTGTCCTTCAACAGAGGACAAGTTTCACCATATATTTTTGAATAGCGCACTTTGTTTCATGTAGCAGCTGTATTTTATAAGAATGAAGTAGCAAACGAGCATGCAGTCCATCTGATGGTAAGTTGTCACTGCCGTCCATGGTCATCTGTAAACAACTTCATGCAGAACAGGGGTTCTATCTGAAGTCGTTCACAGATGCGTTGCTACTCCCGAGGACTAAAATGGTAGCCTCATAAATAAGTAAGCCGACAACCTCACCCTTTCACCGTAACGCAAGAACTACTTCACGCTAGAAATAACTGTGGCGGTGGTACTTTTCCGCGAACTACACTGGTTCTACCACCTGTCTATCAACCTGATGGTCAAAGATTCAAATCTCTCTGAATTTTTCAAGTTATGAGTTTGTTAGAAAATAATTACCACTTGCTTTAAAATATAACGAAAATAGCTTAAGGACATGTATACGGCAATACTTTGAAGATTTTAAAATTCGATGAAACCTACTAAATCCACAGTTGTGTAGATGAGGACTATATGCTGTATCCAAGACTGAGTCTCAGGGGATTAAAGTATTTTTTTTATATATTCTCAATGATATATTTATAAACATAATGTTATGCACGGTGATTGCACATGCAATATATTTTTCTAAAATATATATAAATAATATATACTTATAAGTAAATCGAGGAATCCTCAGTAAATGTTAGTAATCATAAAGTACTATAAATTGTGCAATAAAACGTTACATTTTATTACTTTGGTATTTAGATACATTTTTTTCTGAATTTTCAACGTATTTTGTATATCTATCAATATTATTATCGATAGAAATAACTTACAACTACAAAGTATAAACGTGATTGAAGTCATGATATACTATTTAAAAATTTAAATTGACTTGTATCTTTCACATTATTCTTAGCCTGATTTTTCAGCGCTAAATTAATTTACGTTTACAATTAATAATACTGTAATAAATATACAGTAGGTATTATTAGTTAGAAATATTACCACTTCGCATTTCTAATTTTGAAAAACTAAAGATATGTTAGGATTAACAAGTAGAACAATCCGATAATACGAGCTGACTCGGATCAACAGTTTAACAAAGCTGCTTACGACATAGCGACTTGCAACTAATAACGACAATTAATGATTAATTCAATTTATAGTTCACTGGAAATATTCAACACATTTTAATTGCTCTACTGTTAAATTTATCTGCACAACAAGGTACTACATTAAATGTAACGGATTTATAGAAGTGATGATATAATATTGTAAAATTTAAGATACTGTTTTACGATACCGAACCCAAAGAGTATGATCAGAATTACTAAGACTATTACCTACTAAGACTCCGTTGTCCGTCTGTCTGTCTGTCTGTCACCAAACTGTCATGAACCGTGATATCTAGACAGTTGAAATTTTCACAGATTATGTATTTATGTTGCTGCTAATAACAACAAATACTAGAAACAGAATAAAATAAGTAATTAGGGGCGGGTTCCTATACAATAATAGTGTTTTTGCCGTTTTGTAAAGATCCGTAGTAAGGAGCATTTCGTGCGCGAGACCGACTCGCACAAAGTCGGTTTTTTTTTTTGGTTAAATGCGATTATCTTATTATGTTATAGTCTAGCGATGTTTTTATCATACGAAAAAAACTTTAAAAAAGAGGCTTATTTAGTAAGGTTTTAGATTGTTTTTAGGCTGGTTCTAGAGATTTAGATACTTTTTTGAATTTGAATGGAATCGCGGGGCACAGCTAGGTGGTTTAATAATGACGTTTTTACCGTACATATACGAATAGGATAGAGCTGGAAGCTATGTTTACTTTTAATCTTATTCTGGTGAATATTTTCATACCTGGCAGTTATGTTACTAGTACTAATAGAGACTAGTTAATATTTTTATTATATAGTATAGTAATAAACGTAATATTTTTGATACCATATTATTTACTAATTTATTACAGGATTTCCTGTTTACTTACTTTTGTTTGATCATATGTTAAGGTACGGCAAAATTTCTCGTGACGTCAACTTTAATAGTGATTACTATGAAATTGTAAAATTACATTCTTCAAAATCTAATTACCAATGTTAACATTAGCTTAAAATTTTATATATGTATGTTTTACATTATTTTTCAGCCTCTACTTACAGTTGACATAGTTAATATTCAATTATACAATGAAAAGTTTACATGAACATTGTAAAAACTGAACAGTTCAGCTTTACGCAAGTAAACAAAATGAAAGGATAAGTGAAGGAGCTAGGAGAACGGCGCGTACTCTGCATTAAGAGTACCCACACGTTGGGGAAACAAAATGGTTTTGTAAAGCGAAAAGTGTGTAAGAAACAAGTCGTGCAAGTGGTAAATCTGGCACGTTTCTTTTCGAAACGTGTTTCTCATTATTTAATCTGCCTGAGTTTTGTGTTTTGATGCTGTATATTTATAATTGTCTCTGAATTGTCATAATGACACAATTATAAAAGTTCTCACGCAAGGTGCTAATATGAAAGTATTAGAAACTAAATCCATCGACCTCATAAGGATTCTTTGATGAAAACAGTACTTTTATAGAAGAACAGTGAATCTATGAACATCTATGAACTCGAAGCCCATAAAAGCTGCCGCAAAAAGGATGACAATCTTCTTAAACGTTACGGGG
This sequence comes from Cecropterus toxeus, assembly GCA_018249875.1. Classification (NCBI taxonomy): domain Eukaryota; kingdom Metazoa; phylum Arthropoda; class Insecta; order Lepidoptera; family Hesperiidae; genus Cecropterus; species Cecropterus toxeus. Next base: position 5,537 of record DWNE01004352.1, read on the forward strand.
ATGAGAGCAATAAAGCAATTTTTTCTTTGGCGCCATACATTCTGAACGGGAAGGAGAGTAACGAGAATAATTTCATAAAGAATTCTCCGCGGCTTTCGTTAGTCCGCCCCTTCCGTGTGTCTTCGTTCAATAATAAAACTAAGTAATAATAAAATATTTCATACAATAAGTTGACTCCTTTTATTTACTTCAAGTAGTGCTTACATTTTGTTTAGTGGAGCAGTAATGACTTTGAATTTGTCTTTCGAGATCTCTCATGTTACTCCAATCGCACGCTCTCCATGTGGGTTTTGATTATTGTATATAGGACCACGAAATATTGAGGGTAAGACTTATAACACTTGCGTTGCTGTGTTGCCAGAGAACTTGGCAACACACTGCCGCGTGTTTTGCTGGCCCTGGTATAGATAGTGTTTTAAAAGTGTGACCACAATAAAAATAAAACAGGCGAAAAATATTTAACAAAGAATAGTATAAAGTACAAAACAACAAATATATTATATTTATTTCTTTTTTATTATGACTATTTTAGTTACTTATGTATGTATTTCTACTTATATATGTAATGTATTTAATACATCTAAATTAAATAATATAAATACATTACATATATTTCTAAATAGATCATCAATTTAAAATATTTCAGGAATTTCAAAATTGTGACAAAAATAAAACAAATAAATTGTGTACAAGGTAGAAACGACGAAAGGTAGTTTCACGAAATCTTTGTACTAATCAATCCTATTACCAAAAAGTTTGAAATATATAGGATTAGGAAAACACAAAAATAGAGTACACTTTATTATAAAAATTTCTAACATTATTATCTACTTTAATTTGCGTGTATTGTAAAGGAATGTATATGATTATAAGCGTAATCAAATTATAAAAGAGCATGAACTCTACATACTTGTATGAACGATAGCGTCTATAGTTGTCAGTGAACCGAGCATGATGGTGCCATTCAATCGCGTCTTGTTTCATATTTTTATAATATCCTGTTATATTGCTACTTCCTATGGAGGTTAGTTAAATAATGTGATATCAGTGTTAATTTCGTTTAGACAGTCTCAAATAGAAAATATTTTTACTTTCAGATATTGTATCAAATGTAAAGGTGCAACTAGTTTCAACCGACGATAATGATATTAATAGTTACTATAAACAGGTAACTACTATTGTTTTTATGGAAATATTTATTGTACAATTTCCTGACAATTTAATGCTATTGTGGGTAATATTTCATACGTATAATGCATTTTTTTCAGCCTAATATAAATACAGGAGACGTAGTAAATATACAATTATATTACGAATGTTTATGTCCGGATTGTAGAAATTTTGATGTTGGCCAATTTAAAAGTGTGGTTGAACAATTGAGCAAATATTTAAATATTCAAACCTACCCTTACGGGAATGCAAAGGTGAGCAAATTATTACCTTTAGTTTTTTATATGACACTTTATTATTTTATTTTATTTAAGCTAATTGTGTATACATTTTAAATTCATCCGTGTTTTTAATTTATCGTTATCTATGAATATTATTTTTACAATAATGCATAATGATCAACCTACAGTTATTAAAAATAACAAGAATGTTATATTTTATCATAACGGGTTTAATTCTAGCAATACAAATTTAACAATAGGCATTTGTATGTACGATATTTTTCCTTTTTTATCTATTTTTTCCTCTATTATATATTATTTTGATTTAGCAAAGGAACATGCAGTTGATTTAATGGTAAATAATTACTGCTACCTATTGACGTCTGTAAACTTTACATACATATTATAGAGGTTCTCCCTGAAGTAGATGCATTGCTTCTCCCGAGGGCTAAAATTGTCGCCTTGTACATAAGTTAGCCGGCAATCACACTCTTCCATCAAAAGGCTAGAATTGTTTCACGCTAAAAATAAATGTGGCAATGGTACCTCCCTGATCGAAATATACTGGTTCGACCACCTAAAATGTGTTAATTTCTATTTATTCTTTTTTTATAAATATGAAGTAGCAAACGAGCAAGCAGCCCACCTGATGGTAAGTGTTTACTACCGCCCGAATTTTAAGCAACTTCATATAGAACAGGGGTTCTACATGAAGTCTATCACAGATGCGTTGCTACTCCCGAGGACTAAGATGGTCGCCTCATATAAAAATCAATTCATATAACGTTCAGCCACACATAGATTAACGAGCACATTTTTTTCAGACTTTTGATGATAACGGTAAATACACCTTCAAATGCCAACATGGCCCCAAGGAGTGCTATGGGAACAGGTTACATGCATGCGCTTTAGACATTATAAAGAACCGTACGCAGGCTCTATTATACAACTCCTGCATGATGGATTACTCTCAAAAGAACCTTGGATCAGATGACATCGCTGCTGATAGGGTAAATATTTACTTTATTAAAACAAAAATTAAAAATACATAACATTTTGTATTGAATCTTTGAAAGCTTAGGTAATGTTTGGTAGTCTAGTCGACATTTTTTGTCGCCCCAGAGGTGGCAAGAATTTTGCTCATCGAATTTGTGAACATTCAGATGAATACTGTCAGTATCCTGAGAACCTTTTCTAAATATGTACATTTTATAAAGATATGTTTAAATTAATTGTTTTATAGATTATTGTGAATATTGTTCCATACGTATGGTGTAATAAAATTCATTAAATAAAAATTCATAACAAAAAATAAAATAATTATATTATAACTATTCGAGTTTATGTAATTATTATTGGTCAGGTGCAAATTGGAGAGAAGAGCCCTTATTATATTTGCAAATTATAAAAAAAAAAATGTATGAAAAGTCTCTTTTTATTAAAATATTTTAGTCCCGTTGTTTTTTCTGTAAGAACATAAGGCAAGTGCCTTAAAAAGGAACAAAAGCTATGCGTGTGTGAAAGAACAAAATTTCAAAATCAAGATGTACGTCTTACGTCACCATTGTAGCTGTAAGCTGAATTGTTCCTCAGTTACGCACTTTCAAGTAAACAAAGTGAAAGGATAAGTGAAGGAGCCACGAGAATGGCCCTTGCATTAAGAGTGCCCGTACGTTAAGCCGTACAGGTTGGAATCTGGCGTATTTCGTCTTGAAATGTCGTATTTGTTCAGGTTACTCTTACAAAGCGGCAGTTTTTTTATTACTTCAAAATAGCTATATAGCAGATGCTGTCCATCTAATGGTACCTAAGTGGTCACCACCACCCATACACGCCTGTATGCAACTTCATATAGAACAGGGGTTCTATTGCAAATCAATCACCGATTTTTTGCTAAAGCCGAGGACTGAGCTAGTCGCCTTACGTAAAAGTGAGTCGGCAATAATACCCATTCACCGAACAGCAAGAACTTGTACACGCTGGAAATAGGTGTAATGGAATTACCTCTCCAGTCAAACTGCTGCTCTACTAACTTGCAAAACTTCTATGTCATACGTACATGCCTATGTCATTTTAAAATATGGGTAGAATAATAATCATTTGTAGAAAGTTATTATTCATAGAGGTCAATCACATGGCGCGGTAAGACGCACCTGTTACAACAAAGGTGAAATTGGATCATTAGAATCTTTGCATCATTTTATAGAAATGTGTATCTTTATTTTTTTTCTTAATCACATTACATATGAAGTCAATCACAGACGCGTTGTTCCTTCTGAAGATGAAGATGGTAACCTCATTTAAAAACGAACCGGCAACCACACTCTTCCGAAACGCAAGAACTGCTTCACGTCAGAAATAGGTGTAACGGTGGTACCTTCTCGGTCGAACTACACTGATCTACCACCTGGTATTCACTAGACGTTAAAATAAGTCATCATCATCATTACCTATGAAAATATTTTCATTTCATTCCAGTGCGGTAAATCTATGAAAATCGACTCTGAACCCATCAAAGCATGCGCAAAAAGCGATAAGAGTGCAAAACTCCTTAAATATTACGGGGATGAAAGCAAAAAAGCAAATTTCTATTACGTGCCATACATCCTCGTGAACGGGAAGGAGACCGACGAGAGTAATTTCATGAAAGAGGTCTGCGCGGCTTTCGTTAATCCGCCTCCCCCATGTGCTGCCATTGTGCAATAAAACTTGCTAAAACTCGATATAAACTTTATTATACATACATTTTACTTACTACAGCTACTGTGTTTTATTTATAGCAGATAACCTCGCAGTTTGACTTTTCGGCCTCTGAGTCTGGAGAACGAAGATTCCAATCTCGCCTATCTCTTTTCTAAAGTTGTAATTTTTTCCTTATTTTTTTTTTCCTTGCTTTAACTACGGAAATTATCGTGAGATACCCATAAATCTAAGAATTATTTAAAAAAAACTTGCTCAAAAAGTGTGTGAAGTTTACCAAAAACGCAATTGACTAGCGTAACAGGAGAGGTCAGTCCAGCAGTGGAACACTAATGGATTGACAACGTAGTTTTTGACGCACTTCAAAATCTATCACGATAATAACTTTGTTAGGAAAATTCATGTGTATGCCTATTAGTACGAGGTGGTACTCGTATACCGGCATATACATAAATTACAAGATAGTACGAGTACCCACTCATACTAGATAATAGATCTCATGAGAGTAGTAGATTTCATGAGACGTGCGGTGTATGAATTAAATGACTTTGTAGTTGCTAAGTAAGTAATCATGTCTTACTTTATCAAAGCGAGTACTGCCTACTTATATAAAAAAGTACATAGCTAGATAACAATAATTTTAGTTGTTAGTTTAATATATTTGATTTCTGTTCAAATTTAGAATATAATGCTTATGAGGAAAAAATAGGTTTTTGTGACCTCTAAACTCGCCTATCTACGAATGTATTGGGTTTATCCATTTAGCTCCGTAATTTTATTTAAACATAATAAAATATAATCTTGATTCATACGTTCCAAGCATCACAGGTTTTACCAAATTTATCCATAAGTTCGTTGTGTCTATTACTGGATGTACGCACCTCTAATGGAGTTTGTGCTAATGATCATCTCGCCTGGCATGTGTGATGGCGACCACAGTGAGTGTTGATATTACAGGAAGATGCTGCTATACATCTACAGGAATTATACCTTACGCGTCTCCTACGAGACTTGTTAGGAAGAGAGGCAGCATTGCTACAAAATACTGACTAAACACAGCACTTATGCAACTAATTTTTCTGTAAAATTTTCATAAGTCGCAATGTTATAAAAAAAAATTGAAAGTCGGTTCACAAATGGCGGAAAAATCGGTAAGCATACATAAAAAAATACATACAGTTGAACATAGAACCACCTCCTTTTTGAAGACGGTTAATAAATGTGTAAGAGGTCACATTTGAATTTTTACCAGCCCATTGTATATCGGTAATACAATTTTTCAGTTTGCTTGATATCATATGATAAATTATTTCAATTCTGCGCGGAGTTGAGTGTCTAAGTTTTAAGCAGTAGTGGCTCGGACTTAGGTGTTAGCTCAGCGTACAAGTTCTGAAGTCTGTTTCTGTAGCTAGCGAAAAATTTCATAAAGCATAGTTACTTTTATTAAAACTCCCTACATAGTTTTATCTATATGAATATATACAACAGTAGATATATTTAACAACCAAGAATTTTGATTGATGCCAAAGAGGCATAACGTTAACAATGCAATTTAATTAATACTATTAAACAATACCTACTTAATATTTATAAGCGAGTTTTATCAATAAAATAACATGACAGTAAAAAATTCATAGCTTCATACAGACTGTTGAATATTGGTACGAACATTATCGTTCGATGCAAATGCGTTACGATTTCTTATGTCACGCACGTGTGTGAATATAGGTACTAGGTAAGCAACACATTATGTATGAGCAGTCTCAGAACCTTAAGTTCATAAAGCAAAGAATTTCCTGTTTTCGCCAACGTGAAATCTTCCGACCAAAAAATTCGCCTGAAATTTAATAAAGTGTCTCGACATGACTTGACGCCTTCCCCAACCAAGGCACATTCCAAATTTGCATACATTTCAAGCATATAAGTCTCGACCGAGTGCCTCCAGGGCCGTGTTAAGGGCCTATAAGATTTAAGCACTATTTTTTGCAGTCACGTGCAAATTCATAACGTTATTATTCAAATTGAGTGATGGAAATGAAGAACCTAATAATGCATGTGCTGTAAATTTTATGAACGTACACCTATTTATATGTAAGTAATAATGTATTTTAATATGTGTACAATGAACAACGCGAGTAGTGTACAGTTCATCTGATGGTAAGTGGTCAGTGTAGCCCATGAATCACACCTAACCAATAACCAATTTCGCATAGAACAGGGATTCTTAAAGTCAATTACAGATGCGTTGCCATCCTGAGGACTTAGATCATTGCTTTGTTTTTAATTCAGTCGACATCGACACTCTTTCAACGCAACTTATGAAGCGAAGTAGCGCTATAGAAATAAGTGTGATTATAGTACCTCTCCAGTGGACGCTTAAATTACTTCTTAGTTATAACTCTTTTTAAAGATCCTCATTAAATTATAACAATACAGGTACATCTTGTGATAAATATGATTGGTTATAAACTTAAGTACATATTCGGTATCGTTGGTATTATATTCTTAAACAAATCCGCGTTTTTACACCTTTAAGCCAAACCATTAAAAATGAAACATTTTAGTTATTTTTGTCGGCAGAGAACATAGTTCCGTATGACTGTTGCCTGTTATAATTACCTCTTGTACGCAGGCGGAGAGGGAACAATTACTGCACAATTTGCGCCGTGTGGCGCTTCTGTTTCAAATAATTGGAATGAACGCCGGTTTTTCACTTGCTATTAAATTTGCAGACGTTTCACACAATTATGTTTTATGCGTATGTTTTTGAACACCAAGATTTTTGTATTAATATGTTTCTAAATGTAGATAGGTTTGCAGTTACTTTGAAATTTATAAATTGAGTTTGTGTGGTTTTATTTTCATCCTTAGTAAATATTTTTTTGTTTAATGTACATCAACGTAATACATCTAATAAAAACACGAATTATCATCCTTCGCAATAAATATAACAAATGCAGTTAATGAAATTAGTTTTAAACGGTTAATTTTCACTAAATTATATAATCTAAAGATGCCTGATTCCAAGGGATTGAAGTTGGCAATGCATTACGAGATTTATAGAAAAGCGGCTTTTACAAATAATTTAGTAATATTTTTAATAATTTCTTAATTTTCGATGTTTTTTCTAACGATTTTTTTTTCTTTCTTGGTAAAAATACCGCGGATGTGAGTACCCCTACTTCAGATTCATAAAGCAAAACAGAAAAATATTTACAATACATCTTCTGAACCACCCTTCAAACACCTTTATTCTCTTATCTTTCTGCATTCTAAATAACAACAGGACGAACCGGATATTGCGAAGAGGCACATTCATGCACGGATTTTCATATTTTGATTCGGAACAACACATATTTTACAAATAAATAATCAATCTATGCAGCTTTGTGAATTCGACGGCCAGCCTTTCATGAAAATCCGGAAAAATCCGAACACTCTTTGCAAATTTATTCTATACAAATAAACGAACAAATATTTAAACACGTTCGACACTTACAATGACCACACTATAAACTAACCATTAAAGACAAAAGCGTGTGAATGAGAATCTGAGGCACTTAGTTCCTTGAGAGTTATGACCTCCTATTTCTCGACGGCTCGACCGATATGTGGTTCCAGGACGTTATTGAGGACAGACAAACGATACGATGTGTGTTACAGTCTGCATACATTTGTACTATGTTAGAGTTTCAGTTCCAGTTGCACTAACGTTAATACCTACAAATAGACCAATGATTAATACTCGTAGCTTTAAATTAGATCTAGTTCATTAATAAATTAAGAAAAAGTTTATGGCAGACAAAATTTCCAAAAGATTCAAAATAAAACTGGATTTCAAATAAGATACAATTGTAGCCTAATTTCTAGTGTTTCAAGGCAGTAGAACTCTTTATGGAACGATTTGGAAGGTACAAAGGTCACGTAATAACGCCAGTATTAAAGGCTGCTGTATTCAGGTTTGAAAGCTAAGGATGGTAAGGAAGACATACTTGTACGAGGCATTCCAACTTAGCTCTCAGGGATGGTAACGCAGAATGACAAACTGAACCAAGGACTGATCTGGGACGGATTATAGATGTCTATGGACGCCAGTAGTCACTTACCATCAGGCCGATTGCATGTTGTTTGCTATTTCTATATTTAAAAAAAATAGTGTAATATGTACATTTTGACATGCATGCCATGTGGACCAGAGCACGTGTTAATTGTAGTGCACGTGCATTTGTACATATGATTTCTAAGTTTAATAATCTTAGACTTTCAAAATTAACGGCCTTAAAATCTGTTCCACGTGCGGCTTACACAAAGCCCGGAATAAACAAAAGATAACAGTCAGGAATACAATTCCCTTTGTGTAACGGGTGCCATTTCGCCGGCTACCCTGCGATAATCGATTTGTTGCACGGAATAACATATGTGATACGCCGCTTATTTAGAAAATCCCTTCTGAAATGTTTTAACGGTTCGGCTATTTACAAAGTTTTCGTTACTTACTCACTTACTATCGTCAACATTATTGTCTACTATTCGCTTTTGCGCCTTTGCGGCTTTTCGCAAAAACAAAAGACAATAAGTCATCATGTGTCACACTAAGTGGATAAAATCCAGGAGGATAGACATCATTATTATTTATTATTATTGTCCCAATGTTGAACGCTGGTCTCCTATCAGAACAAAACGGTTTATTCCACATGTTGGCACGGATTTCAGAAGTAAGAGAAGCGTTTTATTTAATGGAATCCATCAGATCAATAAGTTTTTTTTTTCAAAATTAAATGAAAAAAATTAAAAATGAATTTCTACTCTACGAGGTACATGTATTATTATTGCTAATTATCTGTTACGATGCACGCGAATTACGCGCTTTTTGTAAATTATTTATGTATTGATAAAGATGCTATTTAAGACAAAAATTAAAGAGATCAGGATACGGGATATTAGGCGCTTATTCTGAAGCCTTATTAACATTTCATAACCACAGCAGCTGTTGAAGCAGTGTTACAATACTGAATGTCACACTAGAAGACGTAGATGTCTTTTACCATCCTATACATAGGTCTATTGTAAAATAGAAAACCAATAGATCGGTCTCAACGGAAAACAAATGTAATTCATGTTACTATTCCAGTCTATTCCAGCCGCTGTCCAGTATTCGGTATCTCATACACGACAATCAATTTGCTGTCGAGACACTTGTATCAGCCATTGTGCCGTCGGATATGACACAGCTAAATTTAGTCTCTCCCTATCTAATACGTATTGAAATAGGTTGAATTTATACTACATAGATAAAAGTTGACGTTGACAGTTATCGAAAGTGTGTCTAATTTAGTCAGACATCTCAGCCTTTATTAAAAATTACTCTCCTTTTGTCGCAGTCGGGTAAAAAGCAAACACATACTTGTTAACCAATTAATGTAGCAAACGAGCATGCAGTCCACCTGGATGCTTCTCATGGACGTCTGTAATCAACTTTATATAAAACAGGAGTTTTATTTGAAGTCAATCACCGATGCGTTGCTACTTCCCAGGACTTAGAATTTCAACTTACTTGAAAGTGACGCGTCAACCACGCCCTTCCACAGAAACACAAGAACTGCTGCACGCTAGAAATAGGCATATACAGGTGACGTGGCATACTGGCATACAGATACAATTTATAAAATAAGGAATAAAACAAA
>DWNE01004353.1:0-15311 GCA_018249875.1 Cecropterus toxeus
CCAGACCCAGAACAGAAATCTAAACTCATCATTCAGATGCCTGTCTGGCCGGGAATCGAACCCGGGACCCACTGTGCATTAGATCGGTATAACCGCTCGGCCACGCGGGTCGTCAAACTAAAACTATAATAAGTAGGTATATAATTACATGAATTGTGATGGTTTGTTATAAAAACATAAAATGCTTACATTATAAAGCAGAGTTTGTTTAATTGAACGCGCTAATCTCAGGAGTTACTGGTTCCTATTGAAAACATATTTTTGTTGTGTTAAATAAATAATCCATTTATTAAGAAAGGCTATATACCTAATACATAAAGCTATATACCATCTCGCTATGTTTGTTTATTTTCTTATTCAGTAGCGGGTGCCATACCGCGGAACACAGTATGTAACTGTAGATATTTTATTTTAGACCTAATTTAATATAATAAAGAAATAATTGAGATATCTGTAGGTGACTAACACGTTCATTAATTATAAATAGTAATAGATCAGAAATGAGGACAAAAAGTGCCACTCAGAAATATCTATACCTCTTCGGTGGCAAACAATTTAATATGACATACCTGTCATTGAAAGCTAAGGATTAGACTTGGAAGCTTACGAAAGAAACAAAACATTACACTTTTGAGAATTTGTATTTTATTTGGCGATCGTGGGTAATATAAAATTTAAAATTATTATAATGGAATTCATTTACACCGTATTTTTTTCTAATATTCGGACATAAATTAATATAATTTGTATTTGATGTGTACGTAAAGAATGGTTGACTAGCTATTTCTAGCTACTTCTTTTTCAAAATAAAACAGGTGCCTAACTAAGAAAGATCCATATGTTTCACAATTCGTTTTTGTAATATTTGGCCATGTGTTATTTTGAGGTCCCTTCCGTTGCATATGGAACAGGTGTTATGTAACTCAAGAAGTGGTTACGTACTGTGGTTTTTTGCCATCTTTGCCATGGGAATAGCAAATAGTTTATCCTGGGCCGTGCAGTATTCTTTATTTTAATTTTTATATCCGTTTTAGATTTGAAAGTAAGAAAAAAAGCAAATTAATAATTTAGAAGCTTTAATTTTTTTTGTAGTTAAATTAAGAAATTGATGTGTTTATATTTTGAAGTTAAATTAAGAAGTTTATATCTAAGTTAATGTATAAGTTAAGATTTGATACTCGATGAAACGAAAATGCATTCCGAAAGCAGTTGTCGTCTCTACATCTAGATGGCGTTGTAACACTTACGCACCTCAATTTTCGTATATGCGAAATAATAATTATTAATGAAGTGAAATTCTGCCGTGTGTGAATTGTACTCACAAATTTTTTATAAACCATAGTTATCATCGTAACACGTTTTTGAAAGTGGAATAATGTTTTAATTCGTATCGTCTATCACCGTCTTATAAAACTGTTAGCGATACTTATATCTGGCTTATGGGAAGTACCAAGATTAAACATATATGACGTATTCCAAATTATCTTTATTATCTCTAAGAACATAAAGACGTGTAGAATTTAATAATATATCAGTTATTTAAACATAACTGCATTCTTAAGTCATATTTGCTTGACATTGTGAATTTGTGCCTAATTACAATGTTTGATTGCTAAGTTTTAATTTATATCCTTGATTTATTGTAAAAGTTTGCTTATTAAGTCTTAAAATTTAATTATTACACCTCACACATTTTATATTCATCCTTAGTATAACTACGTCGTTGTTCTTTAAAAGATGTTCTGTTGATTAATATTTAATACCATTTGATTTATTCTTTAAATTGTGTATTTATTTGCTATCGATACTTTCTGGGTACAATAAAGAGTAGCATTATTCGTAGTAGCATTTCTGCCTTAAGTATTCTTGTAGTTTCTGCCTACAAGCAGACGCTTTTACTTTTAGCCTTTATGATTATATAAAGGGTCATAAGTCTGACTCTAGTACGTTCAGTACGTGAACCAACTGGAGCGTATGCACATTCTGAAAATCTTTACGTATAGTTTTCTCCACAAATCTATCATGAACATAATTACACGCACGGTCGGAAGTGTCGAAAAACAATAAAAGATCTAAGTGTTCCGTTAACAGCTATAGAGGGTGTTGATTTAACTCATCGTGTCCGTCATCTCGTTCGGGCTTTTCCCATAATATAACGGAACGCAGCTGCATCTGGCCTTGCATTAGGGGGCGTTTGTTCCCACACTGCAGTACTTGGATTTTGTTCAGCTTGACGCATAGACTGATTAACGTAAATCCATACATATTACAGAAAGTTCCGCGTGTCTGTATATTGAAGAAAGTAGCTTGGGGAATGAGATGAGTAATAGTTATCATTTCTACCATTAGAACTTTTATCTGTCTGTTTGTCTGTATGTCTGAAATCGCAATAAAGTTAAGCTACTGGATTGATTTCAAGGAAATATATGTACAGTACGTATAATAAGATAACATTTAGAACGAAGAAGAAAGAAAGAAATTTTCTTTCTTTCTTTCTAAGATAACACTTAGTCTTTTTATTCAAATAAAATGTATGCGTTATGTATTCCAATAAAATACAGTATGTGCAGCTTTTGTAGATTAGTTGGTGGAATGCAATATTGCCTCTTGTTCATTTTTAGCGCTCATGTACATCAATACATTTATTCCGTAAGAGTACCTACCTATTATAAAAATGTAATCACTGGAATCCTTTTAGTTTTAATGTTTCACAAGTTCTATACCTGCAGTCACCGTGGAAGTTTTCAAAATTGGGTACTGTCTCCAAAATTATTTACAAATTTTAAAACGGATTTTTGAGAATTAGTTTCGTATATAAAAACAAAGCAAAAGCATATTAGATCAAAATCATAGATACACTAGAACAACAGACCGACGATACTTTTTATTTATATAAGAAGGTTAAAGGTTATTTTCACATTATGATCGGTATAGAGAAATCCTAACTAATAAACTACGTAAGTTGTCCTATCGAATACAACAACAACACACGAAACGGCTACATGTAACAGATGTTCCTTTTTGAAATCCGACTCATTACTGATCCAATTATAAAAATATTCTAACGGTAAAATAAAATACGATAGCTATTTTAGGTATAGGTTTATCTCCCCGCTTGCCTCTGAATGATCAGTTGCCTCATGAATAGGTTAATGTGCTCTCGTTGAGCTCAATGTTCTATGTAGAGGGCCTTTGAATAAGGGCAGAACATGTGAACCTCCCTCTGAGTTCACACCCTCTTTATGACCGACTTCCCAGCAAAGTTATTGATTGATGGCAATTCAATTATATTTTCTAAAATAGGGTGGAATTTCTATACAGATAAGCCGCTTTGAATACAATGTTCCGTAGGTCATTGTAATTTGAGTTTGTTGCAAAATTTATTGTTTTTATGTTAAAAAAAGTCTATTTGCTTTGCCAATTTTTATCAGAAAATCCTCTCATTGCATACCGATTATAATATGAAAGGATATTGTTTATATAACGATATGTTTACGACACCTATTCTTTGTAATTATGATGCTTGTTTTTTATAGGATTTGTATATCTAATGAAAGGACAAAATTAACAAAATCATATTTAAGTATGAGCGTATTAAAAATCTTAAGCCAAATATTTAATAGAAAATCGCAATTTTTTACACTTCATGAAAATAACAACCATTGAAAAGTATATTTTATAAAAAAAAATAATGAAATACATACCATATGCTTTGTTCTTCCAATTCAATGATCTGAAACAAAAAACATAATTTTCAATAAAAAGTTATAATTAATTATCTTTGAGTTGAATACCTTAAATATAGTAGGTATATTGTATCAATGCCATTAAATGTAGGTTTCACAAAATTTATTTCATTCGAATGGTCTTAAATAAAAGATGAATTACAAAGAGTTATCAAATTGTTCCACCGGACACGATATGAATGATTCTGCGACGCGCTCATAATATCTATGACAATGGCCGCTCATTTCCCTCCCAAATTTGTGTTTTATGGGCAGTATTTATGTAATTTTGAATAATAATACGACAAAAATGTAAAGGTAATTAATATTTTTGGCGTTATTGAACATTGACTGACTTGTATCTTATCTTAAACCTTATAAGGTCGTTCCTACGACTGTTAATTTTTAGTAAACAAACACTTAACGATATGAAAATAAAATTGGCAAAGTTAGAAGATGTAAGTCAAGTAAGGGTAAAACATTGAAAAATATTCCATAAAAAATTAACTTTCTTGAGAATACAGTAAACTTGAGTCCTGTGTGTTTCGTTGAATTAGGTTTTTCTTAATTAAGACCGACAAATTTCGACCAAAAAATAACATACGTTAAAAAATGTATCTGTGTCAAATATACCGTCTAATTAAAAAGTATAAACAACGTAAAAACAGGCCATGTTATGTTCTTAATCTTAATTTAAAGTATGTGTAGTATACATGTCTACTCGACAAAATCTAATTCAATTAAAAACGAGCACACACTCGGCCCTCAGGAAACAATCATGCGGGTTGTACACAATTGGGTCTTTGCACAAAAGCTCCTTGTTTTGAATATCAGGCAACAGACCTTCAATTGTACTTCAACGAATAAGGACGCGTGGACGAACGCTACGAAAGAACTCGAAAAAGCGCTTAATCCCTTTTCTCATATAGAAATAATGCGGGGCTACGTACCCACCTTGTACAACTCCCTGTGAATATGTAAATAATTTTGTTTTTGGCTTTTATAACAATTGGAGAAAGGGGTGGACGTGGTTACGTAGCCTAGATTCCTTTTCACACTAAACTCTTATCCAATATCCACTTTTCTTTCCTATATTAATATTTATATGTTGCTTCATATATTTACATCATAAAGTGCCCGCCCGAAAATCTATTACTCGCATTAAGATGATCTAGTAGTCATTGCAAAATGTAGGTCAACTTTGATATGCCAATTAATCATAAGACGCTCATAAAACGCAAGATTATAGTCGATGATCCAACATACGATTTACGTCTAGAAATGCTTAACTATCCATATTTATCTGTCTTAGAATTTAGTATCTAACTGAGATGTAAGAGTATTTTAAGGGATTGGAATATATGTTTATTTTGGGAAAACGATTTGTAAGTGACTGAATAAGTAATGATTAATAGCTCATTGCTGCTCATGAATATATTTAACCTATTCCACAAAGAAGGGTTTTAAAAAATCATGTGCAGATATGTTGCCATTTCTAAGCGTCGTATTCTCGTCATTGACATACTCCCAATACCACGCATAAACTGCCTTATATTTGAAAAAGATGTGACGGTGGTATCTATCCAGTTGAAACGTACTGGTCTATCTACTACCACCTTTATAATGGGCAGGGCTCTTTTTTGGAAAACATGTTTTTATTCAAATGCTCTATGTATTTGTTATACTTGGTTAAATTTAATATTGGAAAATTTCGATTATGTAGCTGTTCGGAATCTATTCTATTTTGGCGTTGTGCGGTCACCAAATCAGAAATAGTATGGAAACTTTCCGATTTAGTTATTGGATTTCTTGGCAGACTTCGAAAGTTATAAATGCTGAAGGCGTTATATTCAAAGTCTTCGTGTCGATATCCTTCGATAACTTACAAAGTTTGCTCTGACATGCCGCAGAATTGAACAGTACCAGCAATTTTGTAAGTAAATTACAGTTACGTTAGTATTTCTCATAGTAACAGCCGTTCTAAAGTAGGCCCTTTGTTTTGTAAATCGGTGCTTTGGTTTGAGTAAATTGTGTTTCGTATAATGATTCTGTTGACGCCTCAATGCTAGGATTTTAGGTCAAACATTAAGTGAGACTTGAATAAACTTGGAGTTTGTGACAAGCTGATCATTGTTCACGCATTAACTATTGAGTTGTGTTTATAGTTAACAGGGATATTGTATAAATCCATTATTCATGCTTAAATCTCCATTACGAGATTACGATCTTAATTCGTACAACAAACTTAAAGGTGTTTTGCAAAATTTTCTCTTCAACTTTTCTTAAATCAAAGAGTAGCACCGATGTACAGCATGTAAGATATTGCTACCAGTGCTACATTTTTTGTGATTCGCATTGCACAATACACACTACTATAGAACATATGCATGATACCTAAATATGCGCTTAATTTTATGAATTTATTCGTAATGTATGGAACCCTAAAATAATTCTATAGAAACAGCTGCACTTGAATTGTCCTTTCTATGCCATAAGTGCGAGTTTCTTACTTTTCTTCAAAATAGTCAATGTTAACGTTTATACATTGCAACGTATATAGGACGACTAAATTTTCGTTTTCGGTCATACCTTGCAATGTATTTTACAATGTTGGGCGTAAACGTAAATATTATTCGTTTTGAGACAACGTAATAAACTCGTATTAAGGGCATAGAAATAATAATTCAACTGCAGAATTTTATCTAGATTTATATTAAGGTTCCGTATATTACGAATACTCATATTCATAGAATTAATCGAATATTTGGGTATCATACATTATGACTATATATGACTATGACTATATATATATATATTTCATGATTCGCATCGCACATTACTGAATATTGTGCGATGCGAATCATGAGAAAAAAGCTCTATAAATTTGAAACAAATTAAAAGGTAATAAATCGTAAATAATGTGTCGCTATCGTGATATATCGGGAACGGTATGTCCATTTAAATTCAGACTGAAAATAATAGAGCAACTGTTTTGACAAATAATATATCTATTGCTAAATAAAATAGGCTTAAGTTGCCAGAAATCTCTGTACTTACACGCGAATAACGTTTTTCCGATAGCAATATCCTGGGGAAGCGGATACAAGGAATACATGAGCGGGCCAAGGGAGAAAGGGGGGCAGCTGTCCCCTTCTAGAGATTCAAAAAACGCCTTTCATATTGGATTTCTACCGTTTGGCGTCGCCAAAAGGAGCGGTTGCTATCAGTAGCAATTCAATGAATATACAAAATGAAATAGGTCCGTCTATTAGGCGACTAGATTTTCGCCAACAGCGTCATGTTCCGTGTATCAACTCTAAACGTGGATGTAATAACCATATAAAACCTATTAATAGGGTAATGGGATGGCTACAATGTTTAAAACGAAATTAGGACAAGCCATTTTGCACAGACCGAGGCACAACTTATTGCCATTCATAAATAACTCTGAGAAGAATGTACATGAATAAGTTAGTACCTATTTATTTTTTTGAAATTTATTTAATGTAGCTTGAAAGTGTGTTAGTATGTGAGGTTCAAATTTAATAAATAAATTTTAACCAAATAAACCCAACCGATTCAGCTAAAATTTTGCATACACGTTGGGAAAAGTCATGATTTGTATTATGATAGACAATAGCGGCTTTTTATCCTTATACACCACCTTGAGTGTCCAATGAAAAGGCATTTGTGAGAAGAATACGAAAAAAATACGTTACGTTCAAAGTAAAAGTCATTATTTGATAATATCATATTTATTCGATAATAATGTAGTTATTAGCATTTTAGTGTCCCGAGATAATTGAAGTTGATTATCGATTTTTCGATAACAATCCAAAATTATTGAATAAGTATTTGGGATAGTTTTTATGTTCCACTACTTGGGTAATGTTTTGTATGCATTAAACTGAAAGTAAAAACTGGACCCTTTCAATTGAGATCTAAAAACTATGGTGTTCCTACTCATGTGACTGTCTGCGCCAAGATAATCTACTTACGTCGACACAAGTAGTCTGTCTGGTCAGATCTTAAATTAAATAACCTATTTGTATAACAAGTGCTATAGACATTCGTTCGTTACTTATATAATCTGTACAATGAACTCCAATCTATTCTACATAGCGTAAATTTGCTATATTGACTTTTGAAGGTGGTAGAACTCTTTGTGGTCCCACTCTGGAAACGCCAACGTCATTCTTATTTCTGCTGTGTTTTAATAGGGTGTGTTAAGAGAGAAATAATTATTCGAGGAGTTTCCATTTAGTCCTCAGAGGTAGCAACGCGACTGCGGCTAACCTCAGGACTATCTAATCGGCGGCTAATCTCTGATTTTATCTAATGACGACGACCTGCGTGGCGGAGCGGTCACTATACCAGTCTGACACACAGTGGGTCCCAGGTTCGATCCCCGGCCAGACGGAAATGTAAATGATGAGTTTAGATTTCTGTTCTGGGTCTGGGGGTTTGTGTATTCGGCTTTGTGTGTCCATGACCCCCATGACACAGGAGAAAATTCTACTGTCGGACTATGTGTTTTAAAAGCTTTTATCTGGTTTATTATAGACGGGTATGGGTGGCAGTGGCCACTTATCATCAGGTGGACTGCATGCTTGCTACTAAACTACTGAATGTTTTGCTACTCCGGTATTATATAAAAATGTATACATAGAAACATCTGAGATGATACAAGGGTACTTTTATAAATAGAAAACTTTTATGGGATTAACCTTTACAACAAAATTGTTTGGTAAATATTAGAATCCCAGCACGATTTAGCAAGGGATTGAACGCGGGGAGCCGAGCGCGTTATCTCGTAAATTATTCAATTAATTATTCAGCAACGTACGTCTTATGCTTATGACTGAGCCATTAACAATTGTGTAACTACAATAACATTTTGAAGTCATTCATAAAAATGGGAATTTTATAACAACAATTTTTTTAATACCTTTATAATAATGGTTAACAGAGACCATTTTTACTTTGAACTTTAAGTTTATATAATTTTTGATAGAATAATTGATTTTAATGAGATGAAGACTAAGTTCCTTGAATTTAATTAATTTGCTATTTGAAACGTACTAGCAAACTGACTGGCAAAATATTAAAAAAGTGATGTATATTTTTGCTGATTACCATATCTCATCTTTTTAAATACATTTAAACAATTTATGTTTATTACATATTATGTATGGGCTACACTGAATTGAAGCAAATCCAGTTAGAAAAATTCTTTCAAGCTATTCGTCTGAAAACAATGGTCGTAGTTAAACAAATTTAACTCATAACATAACGTGTTGTGAAAATGTTTAGTGACCAAAATACACTACAAAAAGAAGTTATAAGAGATATTCAAGATTAGACTATACACTACTAGTAAGTAGTTGAACCTTTAATGTCAGAAAATAAAATATAACTAAAATTCAATGTTTAATGATGATATCTTTATGTACTAACCCTTATCACTAACATGTCTGTTATTTTTTTACTGACGTTAAAATCTGAATATATCAAATATCTTTGTGCAGACTGGAGCCTTTACATTCAAATACGTCAAATTCTGAAAACCCTTTGATGAATCAAATGGGGGAGTCAATCCAAGAACTTAACGAAATCAATCAGAATGGAGCTCTACGGAATATTAAACGTTTGCCGGCACGAGATAGAGAAACTGCGGTAAATTCATAATTTATTTATAAAAGACGATCGGATTCATATTTTAACGACTAATTGACTCATAAACTGAGGGTTCCATTTCGGACATTTCCAACCGTTAAAGATGATTTATTTTAAAGTAATAATGTCTAGTATGATTAATGTATTTCGATAAGTAAATATCGCGTATATGTTTAAGTGTGAGGAAGTCAGAAGTTTTTTTTTTTGAAAATTTGGAGTTTCTGTCTGTCTGTCATACTACCTTAGTTTGCTTCATGCTTATTACGGAGGCAATCTATGCATTGGAAATAGCAATAAACGAAATCTTTGAAATTTTGTTCCATTAAAATCCATATACTCTATCAAAACTTATAACTAAAAATTTTAAAGTTTTGTTACACGGGTGAAAACGCAGGGCGAAGCTAGTTTTACCTATATATCTACTTGTCGGTCATTATAGGAATAAATCATTACATTAACTTTGGCTGTGTTTCGTAACGAAGTTTTATGAACAAACGAGCACTTTATTAACATTTAACGAGGTACTTCAATTGTTCTAGCGAGAGGGCATTACTCTTAATGTATTCAGGATGCCATATGAGGAAATAGGATGGATATAGCTATGGCAGGATGTCTCCAACTGCGGTGAATTCGAAACAATGGGACGCGGGAGCCTCTGGAGACTTTAACTGAATCAATAGTTTTATACGGTATACGGAATAACGAGATGTATCATAGAAATTAGTAGCTTCGCCCAAGTATCACTCATAAAATTACTTTACATTAAAATTACCTGAAAAGCGATTGATCAGTTCCAAAGATCAAGATTAAATTCGCAATTTTAACGCTAACATAAATGATATAATTTATTCAAAAGGATAAATGCCAATGTAGTTTAAATTTCATATATCTTAAGACAAGAATAAATAATATAATACTACTTAAAAAAATTGTAAATATTTAAACAACTACATAAAAAATGAATGCATTATTAAATTAAACGAAACAAAACATTAAATAGAAATAAAAAGAAATAAATAGACGATATATTCATTAGGTATTCGTATTTACATATCTACACAATTACAAGACAAGGCAAATGCGTATAGAATATTGAATTATTGTTTTCCTGTTGCTTAATGAAGGAAAACATCTCCTCACTCTATGACACATAAGCATGATTGGAACATAGCTGAAAGGGGGTAGGTACAACACCTGATAAGTAGGTAGTTTATTTAAAAGATTTAAACATTATAAGGCCATCATATACTAAAAATGTCAACAAAACTGATAAATCTGAATCTTACAGTAAAACAGTATAAAATTGATTGATCAATGTTATTGGATTTTTAAATATTATATCAACATGCCTATCACTGTAAGACATTGAGCCTTATTGATATACCTATGGTAAATGCTAGTATAACCCACACGCACACAAACGCGCGCGCGCGCACACACACACACACACTCACACACACACACACACACAGTCACTAACACCCTACACGCACATTCACTAGGGCGTTCAACATTGAATAAAAAAAAATTATAATATTACTTATATAAATATATCAGTGTTATTTAACTTGATGATTCAGTCTATATACATGTATGAATATGTTATGGAAGAGAAAGACCACTTGCCACAAGCATATGCCTATGTTTACTAATTAGTCTTTATTACTGAAACAATTATGTATACATATAGACAAATAAAGGTTTTTGATTTTTTTTATTTTGATTTGAAATGCCATTAAAACGCGAAATTATGCGGTCACTTTTAAAGTCAGTTTTAAGTGGAAAAACAAATGCAAGTGATACTTTCTGAGATATTTGAGTTGAAAACAGTATTTTTTTAAATTAAAATATATTTTTCCCTAGGGGATCACGAACGTTATTACTTTCTTAATGATGACCGCTGTAATGTAGTTTGACAATGGCGAACTTATACGTTCATCGTCATCTCTTATTCCATTTTAATCAACTTTTCAATGCTTTATATTGCTGTATTTGTTAAGAAGCTAAAAGCCACACCGTTATTTACGTGACGCTAATGAGCCGCCTTAATTAGTGATGGAGGGTCTTATTACTTCTCTGAAGGTCAAGGTTCATTTAAAATAAACAAATGCCAAGTGCCATTTAAAGATAAGTGAAAATCAACAACCATTACGACTTTTTCTATTACGAATTAGTATTCCTTACTAGCTGATATAAGAAATAGTTGTCATGGGACGCCTGGTCGATGTGAAACATCGTGTTCGTGCAAGTAATATGCATAAAAACAAAATTGCAACAGGAACTAAATATATAGCGTAAAAAGTACCCCGTGCTAAGACGAACTAACAGCAGGTCGCTTAGTTTTGTTCGATACTTAATAGTTCCGATAAAGTAAATCAGATGGCGCAAAAATAAGTAAATCAACAAGCATCGCCACGATAATAATCACGTTTACTTGCGCCAATAGATGTTTCACATCAAAACTAAGATAATTTTATTAATTCAGATGTCCATGGGCGGCAGTGATCACTTACCTCTAGGCGAATATCATGCTCCTTTGCTGAAGTACTTAATAAAATGTGTGTGAATTTAGTGGGTACATTTTAGGCCCTAATATAAACTCAGCTTCAAAGGGTTACAAATGATCTAAAAATTGTGCGTATCACCTTTCCTATTTCCTTTCTTTCAGTGTATTATGTACACGGAAACGTCGAATTAAAAATTTGGTTTAATAGATTCTTCCACGTGAATATTTCCAGTTTTATTCCAAAGCTACCGAGTTTACATTTTCTAAGGTACATTTCAGAATAATTACTAAGTAATTTTCTCAAACATTCCATAGTATTACCAAACTCTTGTTGGCGAACTCCAATTGAGTTTCTTCGAGTTGTTTCTCGTTAATGGTTGTTGGAATCGCGGATCGAAGTTGAATTCGGCTAATCCATCTTGCACATTTACCTACTATTCCCATTATTAATTAAATAATCTATCTAAAGTTCTAGTAAACCTAAGCGCTAGTGTGCGAGAATATTGATGGAACTCAAAATTCAGTCAAATTGAACTAAATATGCCATACGATCATAAATCTTTGATATTTTTGTTTTCATTCTACGATAAATTTCTCTTGATTATTAAAGTCAAATCCTCAATAAATCATTTATATGCCATTTGGCGATATGCACATTAAACATTTATAAAGAATTTTAAAAACGCCATTCTGTGAAATCAATAATTTTGAGTTCCGTCATTATTCTCGCATACCAGCGCTTTGGTTTACTAGAACTGTTGTTCTAGTTGCGTGTTTGTTACACAATCACGAAAGTATCACTGCTTCGATTTACATGAAATTTTTAATGGATGTAGCTTATTTACCTTTCAACTTATTTAGGGTTACTTTTGTTTTCGCTAAAGCTTATGATAGGGCACTATGTTACGATCACTTCAGCTAGTACTTTATATGAAAGACCTTTTTACTTTCTGATAAGACAAAAGTCTAATAAACTTAAAGTTTTTTTTTTATATATACCTAAACCTAATGTTAAGGCATACGGGCTACCTGATGGTAAGTAGTCACCGTCGCCTATGGACATTTGCAACACCAGGGGAGTCGCCAATGCATCGCCGGCTTTGAAGGAGAACTCTTTTCACACCTTTTTTGAAGAGCCCCATGTCATAGCACACCGGGAGTACCTCGGGAGGAAGCTCATTTAAAGTGAAGTTACGTTTACAAAAACCTCTACAATGGTGTAAAGCTTGACCAGCTCAGAGTAGCTTTGGACATGAAGTAACAGTAATTTATTTCAAGTGTTAAGTCGGAATCCTGTTATATCGGTATTTGTTATCACTTGGGACTATTAATATTCGTGTAGAATCTACATTGTCGCCTAACATTATTTGGACTGCTTGTTTATTAATTGAATAGTTTTGTAGATTAAGCAGTAATATATTTGCCATTCAACGTCTGTTCAGTTGCTCCTATATGGCTTGTTCCTTGTTATTCACAAGTGATTTCGCAGGAATATTAGAATTTACTCTCATAATCCCGGGATATGCCAAATTGCAAGCGGAATTAAATAAACTGCATAGTCGGGAAGATTTGCGTCGTATCACCGTACCAAATCCTCTGATTTCTATGATGCAACATCAACCTAGAGTATACAATAATTTTCCTATATTTCTCTAAAATTTCGTAGATTCTTAAAACGTTAATATTTATAGATCGTATTTTATTATATTGTTCATAAATATTTTATTATTTATTTATGTCATTATTTAACTGCTTGTGGAGATTTTTATGCAGCTAGATGGTAATTGGGGAATCCATAACTCGTTCTCTCGCACAGCACCAAAAGGAGAATCATATGATAACTGAGAATTTGTGCTGAAATTGATAAAATCTTCGTCAGCAAAAGCTGAGTCACATCCATTTGCCTAACGCTATTCTTAATTTATTGCTGTACCTATTTGTCATTCTATTAAATAATAAGCAATAAACATATTATTATTTAATAAATAAGTCGTGAATCAATTCATTACAAAACCTCCTTGTTTTGTAGTTAGTTGCAATCAATGCTTATTAACTTGTAGAAATCGTCATGAATAAGTGGTATTATCGCTCACGTCTTCGTTGACGAGGACAAAGAACTCTTTATGTTGCTTACATTTAGATAAATAATGGAGTAAACAGGATATGTTTCAATTATATTAATGCATATTTCCTATAGTCTATTAATGTCCTACGACGTTTGTAATTAAGGCAGATGTCGCTGATGCAATAAAATTATGAAAGTGTATCAGCAACTGGTAATATCGTTAAAAACATTAAATCTTAAAAAAACCTCGAGCGCCTAAAACTATTTTTTTTGTTCATATGACGCTTATATGAGTTTTTGTCAAAACAGTCAAGTCACTATGTATATATTTTTCGATTGGTCTATTTGTTAGCATTTGATACCCATATTGTCGTAATGTTAAAACTGTAGTAACAGGCGCTATTTTGTAAAAAATATATAGCCTACATCACTTTGCAAATTGAGACGATCCTAATGATTTGTTATACGTCACAACCCGTCAAGCCGTTTGGGCTGTAGCGCGTGCCAAATAAATGAACATACATACAAACATACATACATTCATATCCTCCTTCAGGCGCAATCGGGTAATAAATAAATAGCTGGGGATTAAATGTTTTTTTTTTTATGTTTCATTATTAGATTATTTATTGCTTCAGATTAATATACATTTATTCTGAAATCTCAGTGACGACTTAACGTTATGTGAACTCACGATAAGAGTGATTTACAAGACAGGCGAAGGAAATGTCCGACTTATCGCCGATGTTATTTCCACAAATTGTTAGATTTTCCATCCTGCGACGACCCACTTCTCAGAGCAGTCATTATACCGGTCTCGGTGAGTTTCGGCTTCGGTCCTCGGCTAGGCAGATATCTGAATGTGAGTTTAGTTATTTGTTCCGTGTCTGAGTGTTTGTGCACGAGTCCTTGTGTTCATGGCACCCGTGCCACATAAAAAATTCTAGCGCTATGAATGTAAAAACTGTTACTATTATTATTGGATTCTGTCTAAGTTTGTAACTGTTCTCGACCTTCTGTTTCTTTTTTAATAAATAAATAACGAACTTACAACTTCCTTACAATAAATGTTCATTGATATCCACATGTGAATTCAACCCCCGATAACTTTCAAGTCCGACCTAACGACGGTCCAAGACACAATTCTGCCCTCTTTCTCGCTAAACTCACTAACACATTTGAACCAGAACACATCACACTGCTGTTATTACACAAACACTGCAATTCGAAATACGCATCTTTAACACCACAGACAACCTATACCCGAGACATGTAATGTAAGACGCGAAATTCTGCATTGCATTTGATTAAATAATCCTATACGTTTAAACACGAGCGA
>DWNE01004354.1:0-15310 GCA_018249875.1 Cecropterus toxeus
AAATACGGAATTTAAATTCATATTTGTTAAAACTCGTTTTCACAGGTCAAACTTATTGCCATAATATATGCAGAAGGCCAATTTAAAAGTCCTACAAATGGATATATGTGATAAGAAAATCATCATTCTTGCATATGACACATTGCAGCGATTAAAGTTAACGTAATAATACCACAACATTATTATCACATCGAATTTTCTACACATAAAATACAGATTCATAAAAAATACTACCATTTCATAAAAAAAAAAAACATTTTTTGAGCATTACAAAAAAAGAAAAAATTTCTGTACGTTATCAATGTCAGTCGTAACGTAAAAAAAGTTATTACATATTATTTTATACACAAAATTTGAATATTCCATTTACATACAAATATTACATACTCAAATCATTATTAAAATGCAACCATTTTTCAAGTTCATTTTGTGATGTCCATAACATATATAATATCATATTTAATTACATATATATTCAGAAGACAAGCTCCTGGCTCAGTCTACTTTAGCCTCACTCAATAAAATAAGTCTAAAAGTAATATAAATTCAAAATAAAACATTGAGTTACAAAATCGTTGTTTCATGTTACATAATCAAATTATCACATAATATCTACTTAAAAATATAAATATTTATTATGGTGCTAACTATAGACAAATTACAGGCAATTCACTTAAAGACCATAATCCTTGTATCTGTTTTATTAATAAATAAAGCGGGAGAGCAATTGTCTATCAACTCTATGGTTATAGTGATGCAAGGTCAATTTAAATTACACTAGAACAAAAATTCTATAAAATTGAACGCTTTTTTGTTTGATTGATTGGTTTTGTTCATCACTTTTTATTGTCATAATCATTAAGTAATAAATATAATTTGTGCTAAAATTGTCTATATATCTAATTCATTCTGTAAAAATATCTGTATAAAACAGGAGAATTAATGAATTTGAGTATTAGCAAGCTTAGTGTATAAATATGGCCCAGTCTTTTATATTTTCCATAACTGCCAAGTAACAATATTGCATGGTCACCATTATTGTTGTCTATCAAATGAAATGCCAATACCAACAGTTTAAACATCAGTATAACAACTTGTTAATCATATACGTAAAATTTAGCTATCATACCTTAAAGGTTTCATTTAGGCCGTATTTTCTCATAGAAGTATATCTGTTGCACATCGTTCGTTTCCCTCAACAACACTTTCCGCTTCACAAACTTGAAGTGGTCTAACGCAAATTCATATAACTTATTCTCCATTTTCCAGACTTCTGACTGCTGTATTTTCTCTATCGTCTTTTGTAAGGGCTGTCTCTTGGAGCTGGTTTGTCGTAGATGGGACTTGTTGCTGTTGAGATAGTGGTCGGTTGCGCCCTTGAACATGCGGGGTAAAGCTGCCTCCAGCACTGATATAAAGTCCAACATCTCTTCCGTCACCCCTACTACCAAGTAGTGGTTGACTAGATTATGCTTCGCTTGTTCTAACGCCCAAGCATTGCCTGGTTTCCTAAAAAAATATGAATCGTACATTAAGGATAGTACCTTGGTTCTACTGTCCATGAATATCTGTAATGAACCCCAGATTATGACGCGCGAGTTGTCATGACGAAGCAATCATCATACGTGTCAGATCAATCCCCGGACAGACCTCTGAATAATGAACTTAGATTCTGTTCTGGGTCTGGGTGTTTGTGTGTCTATGGTACACAAGAGAAAATCCTAGTATGGAGTAGCGTCTTTTTCTATAAGATAAGAACTCTGAGTATAATAAAAAATACGTTGGTACGCCCGAGGAAAAGCAGGACTGACTGATTCAGGTCGTCTCACCTACCTGACTCATATGCTACAGCTAAGTCGACATAAGGGCGGTTGGAAAAGAATATTCGGGCCTCGAGGGGCGCCCTCTTTACCCGCGCAAATTTCAAGGAGACTTAATACCTCCCGGATCCGTAACATGTATACATAATAATACAATGTTTATTGAACATTGTAATATAATGTAAAAATGTAAAAGATGTTATACCTTTCCCACTGTTTAGTGGGCGGTTTGGAATAGCAGGAATGCCTTGGATAAGTATGTCTACATAGCCACACCCTTCAACCAAAACATAGGAGCGCTTTACAATGCTGTTAAATAAGAAATAGATATGAATGTGGTGCCTTCAGTCAAACGACAAAATAATGTATCTTTAGAAAGAAAAGTAGATGAACTTACCAACACTGGGCAGAATGGCCGCAGAAGAAAGGCACTTGTAGCCACATATTGGTCGGATCACAGTCTGGCTGGCTGTTCTCAACACACTCATCAAATGTCTGTGAATTACACAAATTTAAAATATCAGTGAATAAACAGTGACATGTAAAAAGAAATATATTTAGAAAATGAAAGGGTAATTATTTTTCAAGCTTATGTACGTACATAACGTATATTTGTTTGTATGTATGTCCATTTCTTTGGCGTGTGCTAGAGCCCAAACTGACTTGACAGGTTGTGACGTATGACATATCGTTAGAATTGTCTCAGTTTAGAAAGTGACGGGTTTTATGATTTATAAATGGAACATGTAAGTAAAAAGAAAGAGAAAGTAAAGAGAAAGAAGTAACAACTTTTTAGTACAATATAGGTATCAAATGAAAGGTAGTAAATAGAACATTCTAAAATTATATATACTATAATACTTTTACTTGACAATTTTGACAAAAACATATAAAGCGTTAAATAATTGATATCATTGTGAACATGAAAAAAGCAGTCAGATTTTTGTTTTAATGTTATTAACAATACAATACAATAGGGCTACAGGTGCACTTACGAATTGTAAGTTTAACAATATTTTTTCTTACACTACATAGATGAAGGTCTGACAGTACTAGGTGATGGATTTTAAAAGATTACACATACCATTTTATCGCCATGTTTTTTACGCACAAGATGTGGTCTGAAGTTGTCTCCATGTCGCAGGAAGTAGTAGTATGAGACTAGCCTGTCTAATGGTTTTCTAATCAGGTTAATAAAAACTGGCTTTGATGTGGTGCCTAACCTGAAAAATTTAAATATTTAACCAAAAATAATAATTTTCTCCTATCGTTTTGTTATACCACATTTCATGAGTTTAGTTACAGTTTTGTTAAGGGAGATTGCAATCAAAAAATGTTATCATGTCTTAGAATTACTTTTCACCCTATGCTAATAGTGATCTGGAATAAAAGACTGAAATTTGGCAAAAAATAAGATCACAAAACAACGAAATAAAAATATTTATAGAAATAATAATTACATGCATTTTATGTTCATTTGCTTATCTGTACAAAAAAGGCTAATATGATAGTTTTATTTATCATATTAAATCTACATATATATCTACAATATATATCTATTTGCTCACTTCCCTGCCATATATATTATATCTACATGGCTGATAGGTAAGTGAATAATATAAAATTACTCATTTTGGAAATTACATGATTTTGTGTTATATGTCCTTAGACATTTCTTTTTATAAATGTCTAAGCAAATAATAGTATTAAAAATCTGATTGGATACTACAATCCAGGCAAACAAAAGAATGTTAAAAAACAAATATTATGTTATAACTCAATGATAATTAAAAAAAGATGCACTTAAGAATACAAATAGACTTTACACTATTTATATCAAGTACCAGTATATACATACCGTTCAAAATTTAGAAATGCCATATGCCCATGGTACAGAGCTGGCTTCATCTCCTGCCATCTGGTCACATTCTGAGCAAATTTATACTGATTGGCTAGGGACATAACATGCATATTGGCAGTTATGTTGATGTGCAGCACTTTGAAATGGTTCCTCTTGCACAGGTCATATGCGACCCCAACAAAACTCGTTGACCCAGTTTTTGGAACTCTGTTGTAAATAACAACCAAATCATCCTCATCTTTTTCTACCGCTTTTGGGAAGAACTGCCGAGGTTCTGCATGTGCTTGCACTAGTTTGTATTCTGAAAAATAATGTGTACCCATAAAGTAATGAACAAATTTCATATATATTTAAAATTTACAATGTTTATGTTTACATGGCAGTGATAGCTTAGTGGTTAGAATGCACCCCTCTCAGTTGAGGGGGTCTAATTTTGAATAAAACCTATTAACAAATTTTAATTATTTTATTAAAATGTTTATTCTATCATCGTAGACATACACCACTAATTATTTAATTCAATGTTGATTATAAGTCATTCTTAAAAAAAAAAGTAAAGGAAAACAATGTATGCAAACATATACACCTAAGAGTTCTTAATATAAACACTAGGTAGAGTGTGTGTAGAGTCTAATAGTCTATATAGTCTAGAACTTGGTTACACTTAAACAACATTATAGACTGAAATCATAGATGAGAACCTTCACCAGCTATAAAACTGTATTGGGCTGTCAGTGACAACTTATTTATACGCTTAGGATAAAATGTTTACATATCTATGTATCGTATGCCAATGAAATGTCTGTAAAGGAAATAGATCCCTAGGTGACCATAGGTGGATATAGGCCTACCCTGCCAATGAGGAATTTTTCATTCACATAGTATTTGGCTATGTAACAGTAATGTATGTAGAAAAGGTTTTTTTTTGTTATTCAAGACCTATTTCTGCCAAAAAACAGCAATGTTATGTGCAGCAGTTTTCTGGTCTGTAGTAAGGGTTCTCTTTGGCACCTCTCTTAAATAGTCATGTAGCCTATAAATGTATATATCATTCTAATAATTATATACAGCTGATTGGAACACATATTAATTGTACATAACACTTACAATGAGTAACATATACCATACAATAAATTTTCCAAGTTTTCCTTTTAAAATGATTAAACATTAGCACATTTTAATGTTAAATCTACACTTGCATACTAACCAAGTCTGCGGTGATTCTCCTCTAATCTCGCAATTTCGCACTGAAAGTATAGAACTATCACAATAATAACACAGAAACAAGACAGCAACCATAATTTGTGAACGTTCAACATATCGCCGTGCGTTACGCTACGCTGCAGTAGGAACTGACATAATTCCGGTACATTATAAATATAAACATTCGGTTCACACCCACATGAGGAAACAACTCGGTCGCAGCAAGAAATAAACTGTTTAGTGCGATTCTGCGATTAATTCATATGTAGTGTGGTTGTGTACACGGCCGCCATACGTGACGTATAAATAACGTCAAAAGTCAAAGTTATCAATGTCACTCACTGACAGTCAACTACGATCCGTTTTATTTTAGGCTGTAAGATATATCTTATATATATTCAACCAACATATATTCAACCAACATATATTCAACCAACGTTGCCTGGAGGCATAATCTGCTACTATTATGACAATGTTTGAGCTAATAGGTGCAGTACCCGGACGAATAAGAAAAAAAATTTTTCGTCCGATACCCGGAAGAATAGTCACTCCGTTTATTTTACGCTACTTAAATTATAAATTTATTTGTAATACAGAGCGGATTATATTAACAAGTATTTCAATATTCCTAATAAATTGAATGGTATTTAATTAAACAGACATTAATTTAATTAATCAGCTGAGCTCTCACAGCTCACACTCTGAAAAAGGACTTCTAACTATATTGTATCCCTGCAAAGATATTTAAATAGCTACAAAATATGGATATGCATGCATACTGACGTAAATTACACGAATCCCTCACTTTTTTTGAAAGCATAATAATTTTTCTTCTTAGAAAAACAGAAATTAGACGGTTTTAATCAATTTAGCCTAAATTTAATAAAGCCCTTTTCTTTGTATTTAATATGCATTATGAATAAATATTGCATTGTCTTTCTTTTTATTTCAATTAAGCTTTTTGCGCAAAAGTTCAATGAATGAACACGCAATCGTTGATTTTAAATGCGAATGCGATCTAAAATAGATACAGCTAAGCTTATTAGTACGGTATTTTCTAGCAAAATATAAGTCATACATAACAGGCATATAATAATATAGCAGATAAGTAAAAAATATAATAGAAAACGAATTTGCAATTCCCTAGTGGTTAGTAATTAATGCCACCCAGGAGATTTAAAATTAACGACTGAGATAATTGAATTGCTACCCACATTCGGTTGCAGGTACATTGCTACACCTAAAGACTTAGTTGGGTCACCTAGTGTTCCTCTCCCTACCACACTCTTCAATCTAGAATACAAGAGAGCTTAACACTGCAGTTATTAAGTAGAAATATGTTTGATTCTTGTGCTGGAGATAAACCTCGAAGAGTTCGAGAGAGCAACCTTTTAACATAAAGACTAAATACGTATATTATAAATGTTAAAGTTATCCACCAGTTAAATTTATCTTTTAAATAATGTGTTATCCAGTTGGTACAAATTGTTACGTTACATTGAACTGACTTTATTATTTCAAACGGGTGGCAAACCAAATGTATATACTGGAACGGACACGATTCGATTCCGGCATTGTAAAAACGTCGTGTAAACCGCAGTTCCGTCTGTGTAAATAAATAATAGAACATCATAGCATCAAATAATCAATACGTGTAGCCGAGCCTAATTAAATTAAGCACGCATCAATATGAATGAAAGGCATGACTAGACTAGTAAAATAGATTTATTTATGCCAATTTTAATTAATATTTTTTTTTGTCGAGCTTAATTTAATAACTGTCTTAATTGCGATTTAGATTTAAGACTTCTTATTAATAAAATATTAATAATATCCATTAGAAAAGATCCTAAATTATAAATTGAGGGGAGCTATGTCCAGCAGTGAGCTATTAAAGGATATAATAGAATTATTTACCAGGGGGTAGAACCAATGTATTTCGCCGGGGAAAGTACCACCGCCACACCTATTTCTAGCGTGAAGCAGTTCTTGCGTTTCGGTGGAAGGGTGGGGTTGCCGCCTTACTTTTATATGAGGCGACCATCTCAGTCCTTGGAAGTAGCAACGCATCTGTGGTCGACTTCATATAGAACCCCTATATAGTTGCTTACAAATGTGTCCATCGGAGGCAGTATCCACTTACCATCAGGTGGGCTGCTTGCTCGTTTGCTACTTCATATGAATAAAATAAAAATATTTCTATACATATGAGAAAAAATATATCTTCA
This sequence comes from Cecropterus toxeus, assembly GCA_018249875.1. Taxonomy (NCBI): domain Eukaryota; kingdom Metazoa; phylum Arthropoda; class Insecta; order Lepidoptera; family Hesperiidae; genus Cecropterus; species Cecropterus toxeus. Next base: position 7,113 of record DWNE01004354.1, read on the forward strand.
ACAAATATGATTATGTATTATAGGAACATACGCACTCATATTATATTCATGTCACTCATATTATCATATTCTTATCTTCGATCACTAATATGAACATATGTTCATATTAGTGATCGAAGATTCTTATCTATTTTTTTTCGATTCCGCGTTCTTTGATTTTATTCACTAATCGATCCTGACGTACTATGTTATAAATGGTTGTAGTTGTAATTTACAACTACAATCATATAAGTATATGACAGTATCGATTTGCTACAGGTGAATGGAATTCCATGTTCACAATGTAACTTTTGCCAATAACAAGGCTAATGGTGTCCATAAGTCTAGTCAATCTGTCAGTCCAACATGGCCTCGCTGCCGACGCACCCGGGTGCGCGCGAAAAATAGCGCTGACATTAGTTTTCCCGCCATTATGTGGGTCAACGCGCGCTCTATTTAGTTCAGTTCAGAAACAATAATATACATTTTGACAGTTATCGATCCTATATATCCTGTGATGTCTTTAATTTGGTGAATAAAATTGAATGTGGATTAATTGATTATTTACAGGGACGGCACATCCATTTTTGTGTAATTGAATTATGGTCGTGATTACCATTCATAGTGATTGGCAGTTATAGAAAAGTGTGATATATAACGTAACTATTAAAGTTATTGTATCGTTTAAAAATATGATGCATATTTTTGATTAATTTCTTACTGCTTGTTATACAAAAGTAAATTGTTGACATAATTGAAGACATATAAGGAAAACCATACAGTTTTCATCAGAATATTTTACCTTTACTAAAATATATTTTGTAAATACTAGGTCTATCTAAAGAAAATTACCCAAAATACCGTAAATAGCATCTGCGCGTTATCTTACCAATTCATAATAAAATACAATGTTAGGTCTGAAAACACGACTGAATAATTTAAAAGGTGGTAGAACGCTTCGTGGTTCTACTCCAAAGTCCATTTACCACATCTATTTCTGTCTGGGGTTTGATAAGGGATACAATAAGTATCCAAAGAATTCCGACTTAGTCCTCAGGGGAAGTCATCTGTGGCCAATTTCAGGTAAGACTGAACTTGCCTTGGGGTCATTAAAATGCCCATGAACAAACATTACAGCTTACGATCAGGTGGACTGCATGCTTGTTTGCTACTTCAATTTTATAAAAATATATATATCATAAGGTGGAAGACTCAATATGGATTGACCAGGAAAATGCTGCCTCTAAACCTATTTCTAACATATAACAGTTCTTGCGCTACAATCCCTTCCATTGTTCATGCCAACTGATTTAGGTTTTGGTCTATCTTAGTCCCTATGAATACCAACGCTTAAGTGATCGGCTTCAGGTAATACCCATGTTATATATTATAGAGTTGGCTACGGCCTGTAATGCATACTTGTTTCCTGCCCTAATCTCATTAAAATATATTTCTATATATGCATATTGCAGAAGCTGTTGTCGATCAACGATCAATGTTTTTATAATAAAATTATTAAAAAAAAATATAGCACCAACAGCTATTACATAAAACGATCATCCAATAAATCGTTAAAATAATAACCAATACAAAATATACGTTTTATTAAAATCGCACAAAATGATTAATGTAGATACTAGCTCTACGTATAAAAATAATAATAGGTTCTTAGGTAAACAAGTGGGTTACCAACTACCTACACATAAATGAAAAGCAATCTTCACTTACATAGGATGTGTAGACAAATCAAAATTTTAGCTATACATTCCTTTCAACATTTTTTTCTTTGAGTCTGTTTACATCACTGAAAGAACCCTGTTTCTTTATCTCTAAAACGCCCTAATTTTAAAAGCCAAAGATGATGCAACTGTACAAGGATGGTGTATGACAGTTCTTTACCTTTTTATGTTACCTAAACGGAAAGATTGGTACTTAAAAAATATATTTAAATGTTACAAAAACACCAGTCAACTCACCAGTGTTTATTTAATGAAATATGCGCTATTCATGAAAAATGCTCAAATATGCACAAACGCTATAAAATAACGTATTAACCATTTGCATAAGCAAGCATGCAAAGTAAATGGTAACATCGTCTGAAACTGTCAACAACTAACAATATTCAAATAAGTCGTAATGAATTAGTACGATTCGCAAAATTATGAATTTTCATTTGAGTCAAGGCATAGCTACAATCAGGGATGTTATGGAGCTCCGTATCCGAAACCAAAACTATCGGATATCTGAAATACAAAATTTCCGTACCCGTATCCGATATAAAAGTCTCGGATAATTTTGGATATGTTATTATTGTTAGATAGTTATAATGACTGATTTTTAAAAGTAAATGGTAACATAGAAAAATAAACAATTTATTATCTATATGCACTTTACGTTTGTAAATTCCTTAAAAGATATAATATCCGTAACCGAAACTATTCGAAACAGACGGATAATCCCAAATAATAACATATCCTTATTCATATAATATTATTTCATTTATAAATATCATATCCATACATCCCTGGCTACAATAAAGTGTTCGACGTATACTATTTGAAGTTCAATAGTGGTGTTGGCGGTATAAATCAGCATAGTCACCAATTTTCCCTTAGGTACTTAAAACGGATTCTTTAAAATTCTCTTGCGTTAATGCAATATTTAGCCTGAAGCGGCAGACGAACATGTAGTCCACCTGATGGTAAGTGGTTACTATCGCCCATGGACATCAATGAGCAACTTCATATAGAACAGGGGTTTTATCTGGACTAAGATGGTTACCTCTAATATAAGTAAGCAGGCAACTACAACCTTCCACCGAAACACAAAACCTATTTCACGCTAGAAATATCACGTGGGAAACACGTATATGTATCTTTGTGGCGTCGTACCAACAAAGTATATAGGTACATAATCAGATATATTAAAGTTATGTCCCTTAATTGTTACGAGATTGTGATACGAGACATTTTATGTTTTATCAAAAAGGTCTGCGACTTCCCTTGATTTGGGGTTAAATTTCAGTCTTTACCAGTGAACCAGAATAATTTTATACATCCACTTTAGTATTTGAAGTTTATCATATTCTTAAGAAACCTCAAACATTGTGGAGCAAACACAGTAAAAAAACGATAAACTAAAATACATAGGTAGTTTATGAAAATCGTTATTCTAAAATTATCATACTCAAACACCGGATGATGTAACGCGCTACCCCGGAACCAGCTCACCCCATGGCCAAGGAGAGAAACGACAAGGGTAGACGGAAATATCACGTTCATCAATTACCTGTCACATCCCTCAAACGTTCGGAAATGACACGTGACATTCGTTTATTACTTGTAACGATTTTTTGGTTACTGATTGAGATTTTTTTTTATGTTTGTGTCGAAATGGATTTGCACAGCTAAACAATAAAATATCTTATATTATTAATGAAAAACTGTTTTAATACAGTAACATAAATCATTTCGACGTCACGACGCACAATGCGTAGATTATTTAGCTTCACAAAACATATCCAGCTATGTCTAACAACTGAATGAAATGAAACGGAATGTCTTTATTTTGCATAGGCCTACGGAGGCACTTGCAAATTGTCAGTTACAATATTTTTTCTTACACTACCACCGTATCGAAACATATCGGAAATACTTAGGGTTCTTAATAATACTTAAGGATAAGTTTAAAACACGTACCAAACCATTATCATATGTCTTGTGAAAAAGACATACATTTCGAGGGATAATTTGTTTAAAGGTAGTTTAATGGCATTCCCTCCTCGGGCCAGCCCCTCTTTTTTTTACGAGGGGAAAATCTTCAGAAGTTATCTGACGCCATATGACGCTACATGTGGTTTGCCACGACACTTACAACCATCCTTCCCACTATGGCCGCCCACAAACTCCATTCGGAAAGCCACATTCCCCTCCGGAAGCCCGTTATAGTCGCCTCTTACGACAGGTAGGGGATACCGTAGCCCTAATCTAGAAACCAGAAACTACGGCGCTGAGATGGTAGTTAAGTCGACTCAAGGGACCTTTACAAAAAAAAATACATCAACATATATAGCTAACACAGTCGTAATATCTGACTCTTTCAAATTTTCCCCATTTGCCAACTTCACCTCTGCCTATGAGTCATGCAACGTGCTGCAAAGTGCCTATAAGAATGACACGTGATTGGATTAAAGATCATCGACTAAGCAGCCCGTTTATCGGATGATTGAAGCCATAATTCTGAAGATCAACTTCTTGCTATTAGGATGACTACAGACGCTACGACTAAACTGAACGGAAGACTTCTTACATGTATCATTGCGTCTATCATTAAAGATATTTATTCTTTTTTTGTTCTTTCTTTAAGATTAGTGGACTAATGTCGTTGTTTTAAAGAAATACAAATTATAATTGTATGATTATATGTATTGTGAATACAGGGTAACCATCATTCTTTTAAAAGAAAATCTGGTAGATAATTTTTTTCCTTGGAAAAAGCTGCATAAAATCTCATATTATTATCATAAAATGGCCTTCAACGTCTTTTAAGCGCCGTGAGGAGTTACCGATGGTTACCGGTTCGGAATCGACGCGGCCAGTGTGTAAGCAGCCTAAACAAGTATTTATATAATAAAAGCATCTTACTGAAATGCATTTAACTCTAATTATGTTCGGTTTTGTAAAACAAGCCACTCAGTCGACCTTAGCCCGCCGGCACGATAGCACGTTTATTTTTAAACATAATTTCTTCGATCGTGAATACGACGTTGGAAAATACGCGTAAGACACATCTTAGAAGAGTTTTACAGAATATATTTAAATAAAGATAGCTGAATCAACTAAAATTACACAAGTACAGTGAGGCACTCTCGTTCAGAGACGGTTTAAAAAATAAATATATATAATAAAAATAAAAATATATACTAATAAAAAATACGAAAATTAATTATTCTCAACATTACTTAAAAATAATAAATTTACTAAATAGATAATTAATAACAACATTTGAACACGAAAATTTATAAAAAAAAATATCACATTAACTATAACAACCCAGTCCTACTACCGCGTCTAAAAACAAATGAACAGACCACACTTACAAAAACCTATAAAGAACCAAAACACAAAAATGGAAGTGGACCGTATTCTTTACATCTTCGGAAGCTTTTCGCGGAAGAAGCAGGACCGTCGTAAGTCAGAGCCGCCTACGTCACTCAGCGCCGGGAACAGTCCACTACGTCTGCCAAGGACCACTCGACCTAACAGCCAACTGGCGATCGCACCACGGACTTGCGAGGGTAGGAAGTGCAAGATTAAGGAGTGGCAGTGCGGCATTTGCAAGCGGGAGCTGGTGGAGCCGAGGATCTTGAGCTGTTTGCATAGCTTCTGCACCAGATGCCTTCAGGGCCTGCATCAGGAAGGCGAGCATGAAGCTTGGACAGAGGTGGATAGAGGTAAGTTATAGAGAATGAGAGGCAACTCATTGACGCTCCAAATAGAGCAGGAATCTTGCCGAGTTCTTAGATATTTAAAATTGTAGTGGCCCTGAAATCGACAAGTGTACCACTGTATACAAAACGGTAATTCTCAAGGAGTGATTAAAATGATCATGATGATCCATATGCTGTCATAGAGGTAGTAAATTTGGTGAAATAAGTTTTATGAGTTTATAAAAAACATAGATAAAGGAACACGTTACTAGACATCTAGATAGATAGATAAAACATTTATTTCATAGCTTAAGACACAACACAAAAAATAGATTATATATAAAACATTGGTACACATAGACTGAACAAGTAACTTATACTAAACTTAGGGTTTATCTACTTAAATTGTAAAATGTGTGCTAAGTTACTAAAATACTTTTTGTCTTCAAAATTATTGTATTGATTGTTAAAACCAATGCAACCAATTGATCAAGATTAAACGGCTTAATTCGATAATTAAATTAAATTGTGTGATTTTGATCAGTCAAACAAACCCCAAAATTTACACAACTTTAATGAATATTCTGTTTATAACTCTGTTTCAGCAATAAAATTGTAAACAGCACGAACTATTTTATAGTAAGCCCATAACAATAACATTAACGAGACAATAAAATACTAAAAAGTAAACAATAGACTATGATTATTTCTAAAACCGTAAGTATCTCATCAGATGCTATTCACCACTACTTTAAGAACTATGGTGAAGAACCCCAAAACCTTACAAATCATAACTTAAAATTAAGAAAGATCATTTCTTAAAGTGTCTACCAATTTGGTCAGATAGGATTTATGGTGTATCTATGATGTCCAATTTAATTGTTCCGAAGCATCTGGCGAAGCTATCAAATGAAGTTATGGGGCGTTAATAGGTCGATATCCACGAATAATGGAGTCCCTTCTTGAGCGCCCATTAAATAAACTGGGTTGATTTATTTTAATAGTTCCTGTGATGCGTAATGTGTGATCCGTTTATTTAGGTTTTGGTAGAGTCCCAAAGAATTATTGGTGGCCTTAATTACCCAGGGATACTTATTCAGACTTAGATTACCTCAAATATAAATCCCTTCAGACTCAATATATAGGATTAGCTCGACACATAGCTAAATAAGATATAGCACACCTAGAACGAAAGGGACAGAACTCAAAATTTCGTCAAATTGAGTTAAATAATTGAAGGATCTCTTAATAACATAATTATCATCTAGCTAGTTAAAATCGGTCCCAATCATTCTGATCGTGCTAAGGGTGTAATCGTCAAGTGTGCACAGGTGATTATTCCGTAACTATAACAGATATCAAAAATCTTTAAACTGATATCGAAAGTACTTCACCTAACGAGTAAAAAGACAATAATAACTTTTTAAAAATAAAACGAGATATATCCAAAAACTTTACATTAAACACTCCCATACACTTTATTTCTTAGTAAGTACAAAATTTTGTATTCAAAGCAGATATTCGAAGTGACGTCCTCGTTGTGCAAAATATAATGACGAGCTCCATTTACAGTTTCTAAATGAATTTTCCTTACAATTTTCGGACTAATTAAAGCAATTGCAAGACGTACATGACTCTGTAACTCTTCTATGCTTTCTACCTTTCTACTAACTCATACTGAATATAAGGGAGTGTTTAATGCATTTTTTTTGGATATTTCTCGTTTTATTTTTAAAAAGTTATTATTGTCATTTTACTCATTAGGTGAAGTACTTTCGATATCAGTTTAAAGTTTTTTGATATCTGTAATAGTTACGAAATAATCGCCTGTGCACCCTTAACGATTACACCCGGCATATAACATTTGTTTATTTGTTTGTTTGTATTTAATATTTATGTATGCCTATTTCTTTGGCACGCTTTCCAACCCAAACGGCTTGACGGATTGTGGCATATGACATATCATTTTTTTTTATATGGCGAAAACGAAACGGGAGAATGTTGAATGAAGGTTTAGGCACCGGTCAGTTTAGTTGACCGGTTGACAACCAGCGTGGCGGAGCGGTCACCATACCGGTCTGACGCGCAGTGGGTCCCGGGTTCGGTTCCCGGTCAGGCAGAAATATAAATGAGTTTAGATTTCTGTTCTGGGTCTGGGTGTTTATGTATTCGTCTTTTAGTGTCCATGGCAGCCACGACACAAGAAAATCTTAGTGTGCGGCTATGAGTGTAGAAAGCGTGTGTGTTTTTTTTAGTACGTAAAATATTCCCTTTACGAAACATTTTTAAGTAAAGAAAAAGAAAGTAGTATACGGGGTGGATCTGCCTGGAGCTCAGAAGTACTTAGGCAGCTTCAAGATACTACTAGAAACTTTGATAGCGTGATTTGGTTATATCATTAATAAATGGTCTTAATGGCTGTATGGTCAATTTAATAAATAAACGGTCTATTTACTAGCTTTCATTTCATACCCATATAGACGTAATAGTAAAAAAAATCGTCCTTCACCCTTTTTAGGGTTCCGTAGCCAAATTGCAAAAATCGGAACCCTTATAGATTCGTCATGTCTGTCTGTCCGTCACTCCGTACGTCACAGCCATTTTATTCGGAAACTATTAATACTGTATTTTCATAGACCGCAATAATATAAATATATGGAAAGTTAATAATAATATATAAATACATATTCGATGAGTACTTAGATAAAAACAATTTTAACCCGGCGTCATGGGGGTAGAAAAGAGTTACACGGACGGCGGGGTGGGTCTCACAGACCCGTTCATTAGATAT
>DWNE01004355.1:0-15310 GCA_018249875.1 Cecropterus toxeus
AGATTATTCGAGGCAACTACCTCTAGCTCTACATTGAGGTTGAAAGTGTATCAAGGAATTTTGAAGTGTTTTTTATTTTTAAGAGTATTTATTTGCTGATTTAGTTTTCTTAATAAGTACTTAGAGATTATGTTAATAAAACAACTAATAATCATATGAAAAGAGTCTGATTAAGAGCATTTCAGTTTGATTTTTTTACGTAATCCGAAAATACTACATCACATCTTAGTTATTATTGATTTTTTTCGTGTATTTAAATACCTAGGATAAAATTATCGTTATTATTGACTTCCTTGCAACATACGAATTACTTTGTTGCTGTTTTTAATGGTTTTAAGTAGAACAATCATGGCCAGGACCGGAGTTTCCAAAATAAGACAATAATGAGTAGGTGCATTTCTCAATGTGTCCAAAAATAATAATAATGGAAAGAAACTCATCTTGTGCAAGATTCACTTAAGATCCGGTTATTTATAATGACGCAACGTTATTAAATAACCGATGGTTGACATTGTAACACTTTTTATACCGTAACGGGCATGCTCGCGAAATTGGTTATGTATCACAATGAAGCAAGGAAATCTTCCATAGCTTTAACTAGTTAAGTGGAGGCAAAACTTTCGAAGCTGTTTAAGAAATTTATCAAAGTCTTTAGATTGCTTGTTGAAAAGAAGGCTAGTGAATTGAATAAGTAATAATTGATCATACGTTTTCGACGGAAACTATCAACACAGGGTCTTACTTAGGTACAAATCTCGACGAGTTCTCAAAATTAACTTCGTTTGTTGCTGCACAGGCTTTCTTTGCTGCACAGGTGTTCTTTTTTGTACACAAGTGGCTTAGCAGGAATATCAGCTTTCTTTTATTCTAGTATGTTCCGTGATATGAAAGCTCGCAAGCTAAATAACGTAATCGGGATGTTTTGAGTCGTAGTACCGTATCTAATAACGGTTTTATGAAGCAACATCAATCTGATCTAAATAAGAAACTATAGGTAAATAAAATAAATTGTGAATCAATTCCCATAAGCAAAAACTGAGGTGTCGGTAAATGAAATACTCTTGATTCAATTAACATAAGCAAAATCTAAAGTGGACGTAAATGAAACTACTTTGGTATCAGTTCACATAAGCAAAATGAAATGTCTTTATTTTGTATAGGCCTACGGGGACACTCAAAAATTGTCATTTGCATTTTTTTTTTACACTACCACCGGATCGGAACACGACTTCAACTGAAAAGATCCGGCAAGAGATACGAAAAAGTAAATCGTATGTAAATAAAATAACTTGTAATTCATTAAAAAAAATCGTTTGTTGCAGCCTGTTTTTCGGCAACCTGTTCGTGTTCATCAAGTTCCAAGGGAAGACGCACATCGATGTGGAGACCCGGAACGTTGTGTTCGGCGCGCTGACCGCTGTGTGCGCGGTCGGAATCGTCTTCCTGTTGCTGCTGCGGCCGATGAGACGGGCACCCGCTATCGACGATGTAAAGGTAGCTCTTTGACTATGTCAGATAAAGGGACGCTTTCTACACTCATAGCCCCATACTAGGATTTTCTCGTGTGTCGAGGGTTCCATGGACACACAAACACCCAGACCCAGGTCAGAAATCTAAACTCATCAATGTCTGGCTGGCCGGGGATCGAACCCGGGACTCACTGCGCGTTAGATCGGTGTGGTTACCGCTCCGCCTCGCGGTTCATCAAAGGGTAGAGGGTAATATTTTTCGAGCGTATGTATGTATGTATGTTTGTATGTACGTCCATTTCTTTGGCAAGCGCTACAGACCAAACGGCCAGACGGATTGTGACGTATGACATATCATTGAAGTCGTCAGTTTGCTTAAGTACTAAGGTTTTAATAATATGTACTTAATTAATAACCGATACTGATTAAAGGATTATTTTTCATGTGTACATTTAAATTCGTGCGCCTATGCGCTTTTTTAACAGCGTAGCGTATTATAGAACTTATTTATGTATTTTCAAAACATCACTTTTGTTTTTTGTGGCTATTTCTTAGCATAACTCTCCAAGTGTCACTGATAAAAGTAATATGATAAATATTGACGGAAGATTCCTTCTTACCAGAAGATACCTTCTAACAGAACGCACACTTTGACGCTGTTTTTATAAGGCAGAAACAGATAGTGGCGGTCGTGCCCCAAAGTCGAACGATGAAGCGTTTTTATGACCCATTTAATTTATTATGAGGATGCTGCTTTTTTTTTATACTCCAAACGAAAAGGTCAATGCAAATTAGAGTTAGACGATCGGAATATTCCAAAAAAGCTAATAAGAATATATTTTGAACAGCCACAAATTTATTTCTAAATTTGTCTATACAAAGTGTTATTCAATGTGACTTTATAACTACTCTTAAATGTCAATGAATAAATAAGATTGTTAATATTACTAAAGTTAATAAATCATAATATGACTGATATTAATGTTATTAATAACACAAGGTCACGAAATGTACAGCAAAATAGAGTAGAAAAAATATTTTAGTTAAATATGTTTACCTAATTACTGTTAATTGGGTAGTATGTATGATTTTTAAATGTAAGTTAAATGGCATATAATCATCTCGGTAGCAAAGACATGGCCGGGTGCATATACTAGGGTGGGGTTCCTTGTATGTCATAAAAGGCGACTAAAGGGGGCTTCCGGGGTTGCGGGCGGCAAGGGTGGGAGTTCGAGCCGTCCAGCCAAGCGACCCCGGGAAGGACGGCGTCATGTGTGTAGTGCGCTAAAAATCCCACATAACCCGGCGTTGCTCCCATGGCGTCGGCTGCCTTTTGTAGGTTTCTCTTGGAAAAATGGTGGGGTCCTGTAACCCTAAACCTACCCTTATATAGTAGCCCATGAGTAGAAGGCAATGAATGTATTTCAGAATATAATAGAATGGACACTTCCGCAATATCTTTTTCAGCCTTTACCTCATTATTGTTGAAAAATCAAAGTGTACTTAATATTTAACCGTCGCGTTAACTTTGGACTGATAAAGTTATTACATGTGCAAGCTTTTTTTGCTATAAACATTTTAGATTTCAATATATTATAGTGATTATAGTGCAATTAATTGTAGGCATTCATGTGAATTTATTTAATAACGCACGTGATAAAAATCTTAACCTTTATAATTGCAAAATGAGCCAATATTATACACAATATTATGAACTCTTGTTATGTATTTGTATGGAATCATTAACATGTCATTTAAATTTTGCCAACTTTGATATCCCACCGAATATTTGTGACAAGCAAGATGCAATAAACCCAACCGGTTTGAAAATGTGTTTTGAATTTATTGTGACTGTTTAGGCGACGATGCAGAAACATTAGGTCGATGATCTCACATAAATGACTCTTAACAACCCTTCGATAAAATGCACGGTTTTAAATTTAAGCTTTGTCATCTTTTATTTGACATTCCATTTAACTTTTCTTATCCCTGACTTGAGATATTTTTTTATATCAGACTGAACTAGCAAAGGAGCATGAAATCCACCTGATGGCACGTGGTCCTTGCCGCCTATGGACATCTGTAAGCAACTTCTTATAGAACAGGGTTCAATCCGAAGTCGATTACAATTACCTTGCTACTCCCGAGGACTAAGATGGTCGCCTCATGTGTAAGTGAACCGGAAACAAACCCTTCTACCGAAACGCAAAATTGCGTCACGTTAGAAATAGGTGTGGGTGGGACCTCCTCGTAAAATCCGAAGCACCTGGTAAAATAATATATTAATATATCGATATAAAATAATGTCCCAAGGAATATTTTGCATCGAATAAAATAATAAATTGGTTGAAAAGACGATGTTAACAAGGGCGAGTCGTTAAGTTTTATTGCTTTATGGAAATCTTGGATTGCTCTTATCGAGGTCGGAACGAGTGCTAAATATGTACTTTATTGGTTTTCAGAGCGAAATGGTGATGCACGAACCGGAAGGTCCCATGGATGCTTTTAAGGGCGCCTTGAGGTTGTTCTGTACCCGTGACATGTTGTTGTTGAGCGCCACTTTTATCTACACCGGTAAGGATTATTTAATGTTTATTTTGGCAATGACAAAAGTAATCAACATTCATTCATTCATTACATATTTTTATTATGAGCCTTTTGAGATTTCTGTTTATTATTTTCAATACCTGTAGTAATAACAAATGGATATAATTACATCTAAGTCTTAGAGTTCAAGTATTAGGCATTATAATTATTATTTTTATACGTTTTGTCAACGTTTAAGATTATTCGAAAATAAGTATCTATGAAATTATTGTAAACGTATCCGATATAAATATCAAACTTGGAACTTAACATAATAAAATGTAAAATTTGATAGCATTTACGTTTTGTGCGTTCATATAGTAACTATTGTTCTTATAGCTCCACTTTATAACTTTATTATGTACTTAAATACCAATAAGTATCAATTATATTAAATATAGCTATTTATTTCTGGCATAACTTGCGACATGTTGCAACTTCCTACTACAAAAGACAAAATTAGCTTTTCTGTCTAATCTCTTATTAATTATAGCAACACGAGTTACCTTTTACAAAATACTAACTTCGCAACGAACGATTATGCTGTCAAGTGTAATTTGTAACGTGATTACATCTTTCTAGTAGCAATAGAGCGTGCTGTATTACTTCCTCATAACTTTGTTGGCGAAACATTATAAGAATATTAAACGTATTTATTTCTGGTTTATTTTGTTTCCGGATTAACATTGATTCATACAATCATTGAGAAGAAATATGATCAAATATAGTATAGGAAAATGCTGCAATAGTGATCGTCAACCCATTATTGTCCCGCTCCTGGGCACGGGTCTTTTCTCAGAATGAGAGTTTTAGGCCATAGTTCAACGCGCTGGCCAAGTAGGAATTGGTAAACTTCATACATATTTGAGAACTTTTTTTTAGAGACCCCCAGGTTTAAGTTTCCTCGTGATGTTTTCCTTCACCGTAAAGCAGTGATAATTAATTTCTGATTGACCACTGTTTTTTATAATCTTTGGAAATATCTGTGGTCAATCTGGCATTCGAACCTCAGACCCTCGATTGAGAGGCTGCACTTTAACCATTTTATAATAAACTTTGGTTTTTATTTTTCGCAAAAAAAATGTTTTTTTTTTTTATATATCCGTAGCCAATGTATTTAGTTTTACCCGCTAAATGTGACTACAATGCTCTTGTCGGGCACTGTCTATGAGAGCGACGCTGGTCGCTCACCTGCGGGTGTTTATGACGGTATACCGTTTCCCTCCCCAGGGTAGCTGGCCAAGTAGTTCGAATTGAGTTGAGTTACTGTTATCGTCTGTAACCACGGAAGCCCCCATTTATTCCTCTTCTAAATTGTGCCTATTGTTCGCTCCATTTATCAAAAATATATATTTTTTAATTTTTAAGATGTCCCTCCGAATTTAACCTATATGAATATAAGATTAAGGAAAATAAATACAATTCTTTGAACAACATTTCCTTTCATTAATTTAAATGTCATAATAAACCGCCATTAAACCAGTTTGCTAATTCTAAACAGACATATCATTTAACTTTAAATGTATACGTATAATTTACATATGATTTGTTTATTTTACCTATTATTTCTTTTCACAGGAGTGGAGCTGTCATTCTTCAGCGGGGTGTACAGCCCTAGTATCGGGTTTACGCTGGGAATGGGAGAGAACGTGAAACAACTTGTCGGATTATCTGGCGTCTTCATCGGCATGGGGGAAGTCTTAGGTAAGAATACGTCGATGAACGAATGAAAGAAAGAATGTATATTTATGCAATTATATAAGTAACTCCTTCTGAATTCATATTATAGAAGAAGTTTTTCCTCCCCAACTAGGAGAAGGTTAGAGCATACTCCATAAAAAGGAAGCAGCAGGTTAGGAACAGCTAAATATATTTAATTGTTGCTCCTCCCCATATCTCGTTTTCCTCCTTTTTATAATGTCATTTTTCCCCTAACTCGCTGCCGCTCAGAATGTTTTAGTTTTTTTTTAATTATTGTGTATATCTTAATGAAAACGGGAATCGATCAGATTCTTGCTAAATTGACTTATTCTATCACGTAGATCTACCGATAGATCTCGGTGTTGAAAAACGTTTAAAACAACGGAAAATTATTAACATATCACCGTTTTTCCGGCATTTTGGTATAAATAATAATAATCAATTAGGCAAAAATCTGACTTACCCATTTTCACTAGGGGCACAGATATAAAAACTTATCTATATATTCACATATGTTTTAAGCAATATAGGTGCACATTATTGTTTTAACACTTCATTGAAGTGCTTACATACTGAACCTATACAATAGCCTACAATTTGAGTCCAGTAGGCACGTCATAAAACTGTCTAATGACCTTTTAATTGCACACCGCAAGGTTGTAATGTTCGCAAAAGCGGCATTATATCAAGTGTTTGATAAAATATTATAACAACCCTTTATCGGCACTCGATTCAAAAATTTGATTGTTTCGAAAGATATGTGTTTGATTGAACTGCCGTTATCTTTGTAATTTATTGTACAAATATAAGTATTTTATTGTACATTATTTGTCGATAAAGACTGATTTTATCCATTCATAAAAACTTTCCTTTTATGTCTTTGAAAACATCTTTAACACTTAAGGTCGATTAACACTGTGGTACAAAAATCATACGAGTTTTTGAAAATCATACGAAGCCAACTGGCACCTAATAAATTATAATGACTAAAGTATACATATATACAACGCCAAATGAAACAATACCTCATCTACAATTAAAGGAAAGCTTGTACGCATTTTAACGTCATTTACGCTTTAGAAGGAGAATCTATTCATATATGCAACAAAGTATGCAAAAAATACTAAATTATATTTTGCAACACATTTTGTTGAGTTACAAAATTTCAAAGTATTAACGATTATAAAAGGGACAGATCCAATCTACAATTATGTGGCAACTGGCCAGTAAAATTTAAAACTGTATTACCCATTGCAACATTAGCCCACACATTTTTTATTTATATTTACAGGAGGCGCCCTCTTCGGTATCCTTGGAAACAAAACTACCCGCTGGGGCCGCGACCCGATCGTGATTATGGGCTACCTGATCCACATGACGAGTTTCTTCCTTATCTTCATCAACTTGCCGAACGTAGCGCCCTTCGGAGACACCATGGACGTGTCCTACATTACACCGTCGCCATATCTGGCTATGTTCTGCAGTTTCCTTCTGGGTTTCGGTGACGCCTGCTTCAACACCCAGATATACTCCATACTCGGTGGAAACTACTCTGATAACAGCACTTCGGCGTTCGCTTTGTTCAAGTTTACGCAGGTAAGTTTTTTTTTTACTAGTAGTAAACTGGAGTAGCAAACGAGCATGCAGTCCATCTGATGATAAGCGGTCATTGCCCTACACAATTTGGGTTATTATATTTTTCAAGTGCTTTACAAATTGGACAATGAACAATCAAAGGGTTTGAAGTGCTGATTTTCACTTTTGCTTTAACTAGTTATGATCAAGGTACTTTTACTACATGGTATTTTTTGTTCAAAGTAAGACATATAAATTTATAATATCGCTTTAGATTTTATTCATGGGATATTTAGTGTCATAAAAGATATTCCATTTACATACGTCCATCCTGTCTGCCTGTCACCAGGCTGTATCAATCAGTATCAAATAAATATGTAAGGGGGGTTTCATATAACAAATGTAACTTTTTTGCAGTTATGCATAATGGTACATAACCCTTCATGTGCGAGTCCGACTCGCACTTAACCAACTATTAATTTACATAAGATGCGAATGTAGCAACATTTCCCGCATTGCAGTCGCTAGCGGCGGCGGCGTGCTTCTTCTACTCGTCGCGAGCGCTGCTGTCGGTGCAGCTGGGCGTGCTGGCGGCGCTGGCGTCGCTGGGCACGGCCGCCTTCTGCCGCGTGGAGTGGGCGGCGCGGGGCCGCGCGCGCGCCGCCGCGCTCGACCCGCTCGACGACAAGGCCTCGCCCGCCACGCACGCGCTCGCCGACAACGCGCTGCACTACGATTGAGGGACGGAGCGTGTCGCACTCGATGTTGATGAAGGCTAGTTGAAAGCGTTGTTGTTGGCAAGTTTGCGGATTTGATTAACCGATGACTAGTCTATGACTGAATTTGAAAAACGACTTAGTTGAAGGCGTTGTTCTAGGCAAGTTTGTTGATGACTTTAACGTATGATTAATGTAGGACTAAATTTGCAAAAAAAAACTCGACGTTGATTAAGGCTACGATTGCTGATGACGTTGTTGTAGAGAGGTTGTGGGTAACGTAATTGACAGATTTCAAGTCTAAAAGCAATAGCGAAAATAGCCGAAAAGATATAGTAATGAAAATAAAACGTTTGACTTAGGCCCTAATATTACCGGGTAACCAACTTTAAAACTAAATTCCCGAAAAGATTACCTAAGGGTTACGCTATAATTGCCGATGACTTAATAGACTTCCAGCCATAGCATAAAACATTGCGTTAAACGTCAAGTTTAATTTGGTCTCTACTTCGCACAACATTCGTACTACAAAGAACTAAGTTCGCGAAAAAATAATGTAAGAAATTTTTATTATAAACATTAAGCGTTAAATTTTGTTATTTCAATTACAATTTTGTCCCCATTCAAACATCCAAATAACTCAATGCCAATACTGTTTGTTAGACATCTGCAGTAAATTGTCCCTTTAGCCATTTCATTTTTACCTTACGTTAGAAGAAAAGCCTAAATTAAAAAACTAAATGAACCATATTTTTATTTAACAAATAAAAATGTTTAGCATTACTTTTCCAATTTATGGTCCTATTAGAGTATTGACAGAAGAGTGCGACCGTCCTGAGTAGGAACTGAATTGAGTAAATTGTAATTTTATACCTACTAGTAATATTTAACAAAATTAATATTATCTTAATATTAAACTATTCTAGTATTCGAATTGGTTAAAATAGTTTTTTAACATCAAATATAGTTGTATGCATCTTTATAAACACTTATTTAGAACTGATACAAATAAGCTTGGTGAGAGATTTTGTTGATGTTGTTATCAGGAATGAGATTCCAGTTTCTATGTTAATTCCAGTTTTAATATTATAAATTTGTTATTCATTGTTAACATAACTTTTAACCGGTCGAAATATATGCGATGGGAACTGTTTCTATGGAATTTCACAAATATTTCGACAGGTACAACATATCAGGGATGTTATGGATAAGAAATTTCGCAACTGTATACGGATATAGGAATAATAATACACCGGTTCCGGATATATAATTATTTCGGATTATCCGCTAGTTTCGGTTACGGTAATTATATTTTGAAGGCAAATTAAACGTAAAATACGAATAGGTAATAATTTGGTATTATTTCTATGTTATTATTTTCTATAAAATCAATTAGGTAGCCATATTAATATCACAATAGCTACCTAATCAATTTTAAGTTTTATATAATAAAAAGCATATAAAACATAACTGAAACTTTTATATCGGGTACGGTTACGGTAATAGATATATTTTATTACGGATATCCCATATTTTCGATTATAGTTACAAAGCTTCATAACATCCCTGCTGCATATATAACTGTAAAAATGTAAACTGTATAGATAAGAATAATTGAATTCGTATGTATATATAACGTGAAGGAAATGATTCGTTAGTGATAGGCGACCATATTGACTATGATAGTTGATTTCTAGTATTAAATGTGTAAAATGAAATTATTATTAAATAAGTAGCTACGTATTGCCTTACAAAAGGTAGCTTGAAATTTTAAGCATTTGGAATGAACAGGGTGATGTTTTATTCTTTCAACCAAATCGGTAAAAGTTTATTTTTGGCTTTAGTGGTCAATCAGTCTACCACCAACCTTGGTTAGAATCATCCCACTTTTAAGGTTGGTACTAGACCGACTTACTAGGCCTAGTACTAGACTAAACCTATCAGGCCTCGTCAATTTATAACATTTAACCTCGTTTTATAACAAATCAAACATATTATATTATCTTCAAACAAACTTCATACATTCCTTTTTTATAAAATAATATGTATTTTAAATATTAAGTATATTTTATATATTTTGTATAACCAAAGATCTCCGCAATCAACTATTTCATTTCATGTGGTTGAAGGAAAGATGTTGCAGTGTAAATATCAATTATTTACAATTCAGAGTGTGTAGTGAGAAGATGATGAAGTATTGTGTTATTTCTAATATATTTAACGTATCAGAAACATTAGATGTTAATTATGACTAAGTATTTTAACTATTCTTACAAATAATTTAAAGTTAATTTGACTCTGTTGTTAATTGATTTAATGACAATATATTTATTGCTCAGTTTTAAAGATTTTTTTTCGTTGAATAACAGGAGAACTTTGCTATTGTTTTGAATATAAAAGGCATATACATAGACTGTTTATATTGTAATATTCCAGATGCATTTAAATAATTTTAAAATTGAAAAATGTTATAAATGAATTTCCAATATTGATTTAAGGAAGGAATATAATGATAACTGTTCTAAAGTATGATGAATATAATTTTACTTCAGCTTTTTGAGGTATCAAAATTGCCAATATATGCATAGTGCATGTAATAATTGATTAGGTAGCTTTTCCTGTCAAATTCTTATAAAGCTTTAGGAAAAAATGTAATATAGTAGTCTAGTCAGTTACTATTTTGTCCTTCCATTAGTTTTAATTGTGGGAACATATGAAAGTGTTGCAAATATATATTGTTAAATATAAAATAAACAAATCTATGTACCTTAAAATCAATCATTTTTTTTATTTTAATGTGTCAATACTATTAAGAAAACTATAAATGTAATGTCTGTGATTGTAAATTGCATTGTCATTAACAACATAAGCTAAATATGAAATTATATATTAATAAAACATATTTTACTATCAAATTTGTTTGATTTCCTTTAAACAAAAGTCTGTACTATTATGTAAATATAAGAGTTTGCCCTCCTTAATTTAATTATACTATTCTTGTATTTATACTGTGTTTTGATTGCGATCGCAATAATTTCACTGTCAACAGTAATAGCATATTAAATAAGAAAAGAATCTCATATACCAAAATAGGTATAATAAAAAAAATATAGTATTTAGAATAAAAAAAGGATATGCTTTGTGATGTCAATTTAGGAAATTAATACTCACTTTATTTCAATGAAGGTCATAGTAGAAGATTAAACAAAATGCACAGAAGCCTATCCCTGATTATATCTATTTTTGCTCGACTTGGTGTGGGGCACTGCCATGCCCCCAGATAATAAATGGTACATAGTAATAACACATTCAATAATAAAAAAATCTCATATACCAAAAAATATAAAAATGTGCAGAAGTCTATCCCTGATTATTTCTATAATAGTTCTGCTGTCAATTTTGTTACAAGCATGGTAGCTACAGCTAAATCTGCCTTTTAATGGTGGCCACATTGTTTCATTTTCAAGCATTAAGTTTCTCATTTACTTTACCTTACCGCAGTAGTCTTTCCAGTGCTAATTCAGGTTTACATAGACAAACTCCAGTTACAAATGAGGTTTTCTGACTTATTTTACTGGACATGACAAAATATTTCTCCTATCCAAAATATTTCTCATTAAAGTCAATGTCTAGAATAAGGATTAACACTTATTAAGGATTAACTCCATTTTACAAAAAAAAATTTAGAGCATTGCAATATGTAACTTACTCACACATACTCACATGTGGTTTTATATTTTTTTTATTTTGGGTATTTCGACCCAGTGTTGTGGATCATTAGCCATGGCAAAGTTTTTTTGGAATGAACAATCTAGTGGTTTCTAATCATTATATTTCATTAGTTAACAATAAATATGTAACAATCCTATAACTACTTGTGGTTTCGCTGCTCATTCTCCTCAACATTTCCGAGTTTGAAATCCATGGGTTTATCGTATCCCATAATCTTGGCATAATGTAATGGATCCTTGAAATGTCTTGCTTCAAGAAACAAGGGTTTGCCCTTAGCAAACATTGTTGTGAACATTCCAGGTATATCTGGCACGTTTACATCTTCAACTTTGAAGTCCAACTGCAACAGGATAGAAAAATATAAAATTCCTATAGGAAAATGTAAACATACAACAATATTTTGTATTAAATATTATTTTCGAGCAAGTTTTTTTGGTAAGTCGTGTAGAATATAACAGTACATGACTTTATTCATTAGACTTTAAAAAATATTATCACTTTTGATATTACATAAAGACACTGGGACCTTCATCTATATATATATGTTTTTTTATAAGATTGAAGTAGCAAATGGGCATGCAGTCCTCCTGATGGTGGGTGGACTCCTGAGTGGTTACTGCCACCTATGGACCCCTGTACGTAACCTCATATAGAACAGGAGTTCTATATGAAGTTGATTATCTGAAGTACTCCTGAGGACCGAGGTGGTTGCTTCATAAGTGAGTCACACACACATTCAACAAACCGCAAGAACTGCTTCATACTCCAAATGGGTGTGGCAGTGGTACATCACTGGTCGTACTACACTGGTTCTACCACCCGTTAGACATATATTTATGTATTAGATATATTAACAGTTATATTTAGTAAACACATTTAGGTATAAACTTTACCTTTTTGGGTGTGAGGAAGAAGCTGATAGTAGTTGTTGAATATGTCGACGTTGTTGGATCATAGTGTACTTCAGTCACATACTTCTTGGTTATTAAATGCAACAGAATCGGTGTGATGAATGTGAAGAATCCGACCACAGAGCACATAGCTATAAGCAACGGCGTACTCCCAATAGAAGACGCCTCTCGTATAATTATAGGCTGTGCTATCAAGCCAGCCATGCTCGAACAGAGAGAAAATACCTTTACAGCTCTTATTTGGGGCGTTAGAGGACCATTGTAAATGCATTCTAATTTGGTGTCTTCTGTTATTTTACTCGCAAAATGCCTAAATAAATTTATATGAGAAACCCGTGGGAACTTCAAACTGGTCGTTACATCTTTGAATAAAATGCAAGAAATTAAGGATTTGTTTTGAATAAATATGCTTCTTTGACAAAATTTCATCATTTTGATGAATACTCTTTATTTACATTGAGGTTACAAAAGTGTCAATACTTTTTTCTCTCCATTGCTAATTTGATCATGTCAATTGTCAAAAGTCAAAAATGTCGGAAAGACATTTTTGGTGTTGCAGTTGCCAGACCATAGGCGCAGTTAATGTCGTCTGACTGTAAAAATAATTTTGAATTTTCATGACTTTGTACTGCTCAATCAACGAAGAAGTCGCATTTTATACTTTGCTACCAGAAAATCATCCTCCATTGCTCGTTAAATCGCTCCCTTTTTTCCATCAGAAGTCAATTCAAACGATGAAAAGCTGTATGCCCGTTATTCTTATGCCTACGGTAACATTGAACTTGATTTTTTTTTTGGTTTTAAAGCCATTTTAGCCAAGTAGTTAGGTATCCAAAGGTGCACGGGTATCGTGGATATTTGTAAGTTTTAACATTTTCAAAGGATATTGCCATCGTTCGTATGGCTCTCTGCCTAGCTTCTTAAATTTAATTCCACGTAGCAATATTGTTTTTTTTTTCATAAATATATTAAAGAATAAGTTTCACAGTCACAGATCACGACGTTTTTTGTTATTACTAAAATAAATGTATATCTATTTCTACTTAATAAACGGGTTTTTGCTATTTCTAATGGGCAGGAGCAAATAATGTTTCAACATACGTCGATACGCTATGTAATAGTATGTATTATTCGGTACATTAATTTTTCCTTGTTTGTGTATGAATGAAAAAAGTCAAATACCATTTTCTATTTAAAATTCAATAGTATTTATACACAATGTGAACGTTACCTACCTATATGAAAAAAGTCAAATTCAAAATTTCAAGTCAAATTCAATTTTAAATTCAAACTTCAATAGTATTTATACACAATGTGAACGTTACCTACCTATTTTAGAGCCCAATAACAGCACGAAGAGAAAAAAAGCGCCTAGGCACGTTTTATGGCGCACATTACGCTTTTTTCATACATGACACTTTTTGTTATCACTTCTGCAACGATTCACCTGAAATATATTTATAAATTGGTAAATATCCATGCAATAAATATAGTTAAATAAAATTCAATAAGTACGGCGGACTCGGCATAACACACTGAGTTATTGTTGCCAATATACGTTTCTATTGAACTATTAGTGCATAATTATACAGTCATAATATACAAACTAAAAAGCGCGCGAAACTGCGAATGAATTGAAGTGTCATCTAGTTCATTTACACATAAGCATATGAAAAGAGCTTTAATTTAGTTCACAAAATGCAATACTATCCAAAATACTTGTTATATTCACGACATTCTATCAAAAACTGAATTCACTGGACGTGAAAATGGAAGTGTATTATGTTGAGCCATTGTAAAGTTCCGATGAAATATTGATAAAATTCCAAATGAAACAAATACGTATTCCGTGAAGACCAAAGGCCTTATTTGCAGAGATAAGGAGGCGAATCAGGCCTTAAGCAAGCACTGAGAGAATGGTGACAAAGCGGCTATCTATTGACGAACAAACACCTTTATTGATTTAGTTTATCTTTGAGTAAAGGGCATGTCTAGTAATGTCTTTATGATAAGTAAACATTTCCGTACGTAGGGCCACGATGATTAATTATTTATTTTTACTATTAATACATTTACTGTGTATTAAGTAGGCAATAAAATTTTCTTCTTAATGACAACCTGCAACGTGCAAGCGATAAAAAATGTCATCGTAGAGTGTTGGTAAGTACCTTCGAATTTCCATACTTAGTTATTATGTTTTGTTCTTATTCGCCACAGTGATTGCATGAATTTTAAATTCAGGCAGAGTTAGATTACATTTAAATTACAATAGATTATTGCAATCTATAGTAATATATAAAATGTGATGGTGTTTGTCTATTTCTTACTCAATCATGTAAGAACCACTCGTCCGATTTACATGAAATTTTGCATGGTCAAGCTTATTTAACTGGTCCGTCTATAGAGTACTTTTGATTTAGATATTTTTGACTATTTAAAGATATATCTTTGATTTCACACTTTCATATTTTCGATTTTAAATCAAAAGATTACCCTAAAATATAAAAGTACCGTTTTGAAGGCATATACAAGGTTAATAGTAAATTTTCTATACGTAAGGTCCTTATGACTTTTCATAAACCTCCAATGGTTAGTGTCCAAAACCTATTTTATTTGTCAC